>BGPR01015612.1:0-36320 GCA_013235015.1 Araneus ventricosus | reverse complement strand
ATTTTGGTCTAATTTTAATTAATTAAAAAAATTTTTACATAATTTACTACTTCACTTTTCATTACTCTTCAACGGATTTTCAAAACTGTTTTCTGTGTAAACAAACATTTTTTGTGTGTTTTTCATCACTGTTGAAAGCTAAGGTTATATCTGATGTTTAATGCTAAGTTTTAATCAGCATTACTTTCATCCAGTTAATTCGGCTGAAAGTAAAATGTGACTCGCCATTTTAAAGTTAAAAGCAAATGCATATTTTGGAAAGAGAATAAGAGTGGAGGTTGATGCCGACAATGCAATTTGATGTTGCATGAAACAGCGAAGGTCCTTGACTGAGCATAGGGACATTCATGCAGATAACAACGAGCAGAACAGGTGCGAAGTTACTGAAAAGAACAGCAATCAAATGTCTCTCACAATTAGAAATTTAAAAACCTTCCCTAAAAATTTATAACTTTAATGAAAACCATGAATATAAAATCATGCATAAGAGATTCAATCACTGAAATTATATCCCTGGTGAATGTGTTAATGCCGAACACTGAGGTTGTTGTAAAAATAAAGGTATTTTTATTTTGTTTAACTCAGAAGAAAGCGGAAAAGTCGCAGATTCTTCCCTTTCTAACTTAGTGCACGTACCACTACTGTAGTGAATGGAACGCAAATGCAGCGCCAATTTATTTAAAGATAAGAACGTCCATTAGAAAAACTCAGCAATTTTATGTTCTTTAAAATAATTCGAAAAATAAGTAAATATTTATTATTATTTCAGAAAATGCACTCCAGTCTCTGCAGGCCTAAGCCGCAAGAATTGTAGCATTCTCTAATCAAGAAGGATGGAGAAATTGTAAGTAACAAAAAATTACATAACTGATTGTCTTAATGAAATTACTCATTCCATGACATCGGTGTTATGATTCATTTCTTGATTCAAATTTCAAATAAAGCTCTTACCTACATCAATTATCGAAGATCCTTTTTAAAGAATTTCCGAATAATAATTTCGAACATTCTTTTATTGTAGCTGTGATGCCGATATTTGTTTACTTGGCTCTGTGTTATGAAATGGGGCAACTTACTAAATTTTAGCGAACTGGATTTGGATAACAGGGTTCTACGATAATGAGGTTTAATTTGGGATGAATAACTAACGCAAATTCTACAATATTCATCATAAATTATATCTCCTACTGACGTCAATCAATATGTACAGTTAATGTAAGAATCGAAAGGTATTACGCCTTCTCCAAATTAGTACTACCTTTAGCCAGCCGTTATAATTTGTTGATCCTCACACAAATCTTTAATATGCCAAATTAGTATATCATTGCTTAAAAAATTTTAGTTTGGCAAAAAACTTGGGTGATGGCCATGTTGAGACCATTTCAGTTGTTATTGACAGTATTTAATTTTTTAGTTTAAATTTTAATACCTTAGGAATTTCTCGAATATACATATGTTGGCGGTAATTATCGTAACACATACGTTAAACTTTCACGGAAATGATAATGATATTACCGATCTTTAATTCGCTACAATATTTTATTTGCTCTAAATATATTTATACTTACAAAATGATCTTGAAATATTTTGTGGTCGATTCCTTTAGTTATCACAATATTCTTCACTGAATACCAAATTAACAACAAAAATGAAAACAACAATAGTCTCCTCAAAAAATTTTCTTAAAATAGTTTTTCCAATAATTTCTTATCGATGAGGGTCAAATCACAAATAACGAAACAATACTTCTACCTTTGATTGTTTAAATGCTAATCAATATTCCTTTTATCACACAAAAAATGTGTATGTTGTTTACAAAAAAGACAAAATAGAGTATTTTTAAAATATTGATTTTTTCATTCATTTCAAAATGGAACTTATTGTTAGTTTATGTACATTGTTTTAATTTTCAAAAAAGGTTAGTTGAAATTCTCAATAAACGCAATTAATTTAAGTAATTATATTTTTTTGGTACATTAATGTAAATGTAGGTTGAAAAAAGACGACGTAAAATATCAGAAAAGAAAAGTTACAAAAATTGTGAATATATTGATATTTGAAAAACATCTGCCAAGAATTTCCTGCATTATAACTATTAATGATTATGAGAAAATTCCGTAATCGCGCAAATTTTTTTCAGTTCGCAGTTTGATTAGGTTAGGTTTATATTAACGTCCGTTTTCAGCGGCACACGAGGTTATTGAATGGACCTCGTACTTGAACTGCGGTCAGATGACGAGGGCGACACCCGAGCTGGCACCCCTCTCCAAACTTCCGAGCCACACCAACGGAGGACGCGCGTTTGGCCACTACGTACTTAGCAACAGAAATCTCATAATGGCGTGATGTGCAACATCAAGTTTCCGAACCTCCGGTCCGGAGGCAGGCTGACCTACAACCAGGCCACCGCAGTCTCAGTTCGCAGTTCGAAGTAATATTTACACTGCTGAAACTGAATAGTTTTAAGCAACAAGAAGGGGTATCTACTACTGATTGGGTCCAAATTTCACTCACATGTACAATAATATTGACAAGACCGTAAGTGCAAAATTTTGTTTGTCTAAGTTGCTGTATTTTGAGTTATCAGTACCACACATCTCCTAAATATATACAGACGACCAAAGAAGGTTAACCTTTTGATGGCATTGGTTCGATAGAGATCATAATTCTAATAATATTAATCGAAGGTTCATTTTCATACATTTAGCTATTAGCGTTTCTGAGTTACTGTCTTCATATGGCTGTGACGGAAATAAACAGACAGATTTTATTTTTAACATATTTCGTCCAATTATTTGAAAATATCTGCAAATTTAGTTTAAAGTTCCACTGTCGAATTTCATGCTGTGTTTCTTTTTGAGCTAAGCACCGAAAACCAACTGACAGAAAAGTACAAGTCCTAAAAAATGTGTTTTTCGTACTCTGGGAAATGCTTAAAACGGAAAGTTTTCATCAAAATATAATGTCGAATTCATGAAGATTCCTTCATTTTAAGTAATTTTACATACCCTGGCTGTGTTTGAGAGAAGTTCAATTGTTGCAAACTTGAATGTTGATGCAATTCTGTTAAGGTCACCATTTATTTTGGAAGATTGATGATGTAAGTTAGTTCGTTGTTATTCCCTGCGAGTTTTCGTTAAGATTTCGCGAGTGTTTGTTTGAGATCCTTGGTAAACCGTAAAAGAACGGCTTCTTTCTACATTTGAATATAAATACTAATTGGTAATTATATTCTTATAAGATAAAATCAATTTCAGGTGATTTTTCACCTTCCGATATCCGTTGTAATAAGGTGAAATGAGCTATTCGCAGGTGAATAACATGACGAAAAATTAAATCATGAAATCAATTATTTTCTGACGCATCTTGACTATAACTATCAACTTAGCAAAGGTATACCAAAAAGAAATTATGAGGAGAAAAAACCGAGTAATAAAGTCTATGAAAGAAATGACACGTAATGCGGTCTATTTCAAATTAGTTCAATAGAAACAAATTAACCCTCACAGCTGTCTGAAGTGCTTAACTCGATAAAAAAAGATAAAACAAATTTTCTATAAGTGAAAAAAAGAGACTGATACCTATACAAAGAAGGAATGATTCAATAAGTCCACAAAAAAGGAAAGCTTTTTATAATAAATTTATAAATTACCTTGCTTGCAGAAGATGCTTATTAGCCAACCTGTATTGAAATTGCGAATAACTTCCCTCAAACTTCAATGATGCTCCAAGAAGACCTGATTTCCGTTCGAAATAAGAACAATTTTTTCAAGACAGTGAGAAAACACGCTCCTAAGATATATCTTAGCAATTATGACTTCGACATTGTTTAAATAAATTGAAAAGCATTGTTTAAAAGGTGTGTATTACTAAAAAAAGATTTGTACAATACATTCAAAAAATCAACAATACCAACAATCTCTTTGTTATACTATTTAATTATTTTTCAATAATATTTTTCTCCATTTTTAAATTCAAAATAGGAAACTAAACTAACACAGTGAAATTAATATTATTAAAAGTAACATTTGTAATAGAAATAAAGATAAAAAATAAAAGATATATTGTATCCACAGTGTGTAAATGCAGTAATCTGCAAATATCAACGAAGATAATAAAATTAGGCACTGAAGCAAAAATAAAATAACTGAATGAAATTAAAACCGAAATCCGCCTGAAGACTTCATTAAAGGTCACCATCCTGTCAAGGATTTATTAAGAGGGGCTTGACAAAAGTTCAATACAACTTGACGTGATCTGAAAATCTCGATTGAAAAAGAGTTGTTATCATCAACCTTAGAAGAACATGAACTACACCAACACATACATTGGGAAGATATAAGAAAGAAATCTCATTTCGTCGCCAAATACAAAGCACAGTCATAATAGATTGTAATCTTCTTGTATTTCTGGGCATAGTAAATTTCTTTTCTGCTATTTTATGTACAAAATCGTCTTGGATATAGGTCATGTTCTTCATCTTGAGTTGATCTTCTCTTAGCTCTTTACCTGTTATTTTCGGGCAATTGTGACTGAAAGTTTTTGGTTTGTCAGTTCTCACAGAAAAAAACTCTCTTGAATCCTTAAGTAGGTGTTGACCCCTTCATGAACTAAGTCGATTTTCTTCAGTTTGATTCGGTTATTATTTTATGCTGTTTAATTTGTTTAGTTTTATCTCCATTGCTAAATCTATTTTTGCAGAAACGGCAGTTACGATATAGGACGATTTAATTTAAGAGCATCTGTTAGCCAGAATATTCTTTGGAATGCAAAAAAGTGATTTCAATGACATTGAAAAACTTATGATTATAATTCACTTAGAAAGAAAATTAAGCATGCGGAATCAAATTGATCCATGAGAGAACAAACTACCATCGGGAATGTTCTCCCCTCATTTTCGCACGCTAACACAAAATGGTGCATATTTCAGGCCTACAAGTGCTTTAGTGAAAAACTTTCGGCTTTGGCATTCCACCACCGATTGAGCCGCAATTTTGATAGGTATGCAACATACAGGTACGTCCACAAACCCACTTCCTTACGTTCAATTCTGTTGCTTTTGTACCAAAAGTCACATGCTACCGTTAATATAAGGACCAATAGAGGATAAACTCTTTGACGGATTGTCTTCGAAAATCTGGTAATTGCCTACATTATTCTAATGATCCATGTTATATCTTATTGTAACATCCCTTAGTCGCCTTCGGCGACTGTTCGCCGGAAATAAAAAATTTCAACTGAATCTCTTACGCATAATTTTTATATTCATGACTCTTAAGTAGTTTTAAATCCCTTCAAATTGCTGTGGATTATTTAACCTGGGCATTCTTTTCAAGGTAGTCTTTTGCATTTGTTCTAGCAGAAATTCCTAGTTCATCAACGTAAAAAATACATGCATTTGATTTCAACATTAAATTGGCTCGGCACATTTTTACATCCAGCAGCATGCTAATTGGCTTTAAACACGCTGATAAAAAGAATTATAACAACGATAATGCTCTAGTTTACTTGATTATTTTACTATATACTTGCTATCTTGTGACTTTCTTTCATGATATCGCAGAAAAAAATTGATCAAATAAAAAAAGAGAAGAAAGTAAAATCCAAAGTAAGATATTTTGCTTTTCAACATTTGAAGAGAAGTAGCACGCAATTAAATATTTGTTTAAACAATGAAAACGGTTTGATTCGTTGCAACAATTGGGTATATAAAATTATGCCAAAAAAATATTTTAAAAATATTAAAAATCCAGACAAAAAGAATCGACAAGAACTTATTGACATAATTGAAAAGGTGGTATTTTTTGCACTCTCTTCAGGGTATTAAAATAATTTTGTGTTTTAATATGTTTGAAGTTATTATGAAAACGACGAAATTTCGCTTTATTTTAATTAATTGAAATTCTGAATTAAAATTCAAAAAAAAGCAAAGTGTAATATTCTCACCCTTCACAAAATAATATGTTTGTGCTAAATTTGTAGCTCTATATCATGGTGTCTGTAGATTTCCGCAACAATACACGCATACAATAATATTATCTTTTGTTACAGAGATAAGTTGCCATTTTATTTCTCAGCATTGTAGTTGGCAATGGAGTGAATTGGTATGTCTTCGTGAAGTGGAAATGACCGATATTAGCTTTCAGCCGCCTGTCACATAGTTAAAACATTAA
This sequence comes from Araneus ventricosus, assembly GCA_013235015.1. Lineage (NCBI taxonomy): Eukaryota > Metazoa > Arthropoda > Arachnida > Araneae > Araneidae > Araneus > Araneus ventricosus. The sequence goes on along the minus strand of BGPR01015612.1, from coordinate 30,147 downwards.
TTCCGAAGTATTCAACCCTACTAATGTAATATATATTTCTAATTTTTTTTCCTACGATATTTTCTAACCCAAGGCAATATTTTAATGGACGGGATTTTTATTTACTTATGATAAAACTGCATAGGTATTAGATTAAAATATCTTCCTTTTAGATTTGAACCAATTTGCAGAAGAATAAAGATACAGTTCTTGAAATAGTAAGTGTGAATAAAATTTGATATACGCTTCATTGATTACTGGCCAATTGTGATGGTTGAATTTTTTGGTGCTTGTGCGCAACGGTACGCAATAACGAACACTGCAGTTTTTTACATAATGAAAATGATTGAATAAGCAATAGAATACAGCAAAAAAGAAAGTTAGATTTAAAAAACACGGCATGATCACCAAATTTGAAATTTTCATGTGATAACTCTTCAGATTTGATGTTAGATTAACGCAATATGTCTCATCATTGATAAAATGCAGAATCCAGAATGAGGCTGTGTATTCAATCTAATCTCCCTCGTAAAAAAATTCCAGTAAAAGAAGCCGGCAGCTTTGTTTTCCACTAAAGAATTACTATCGAGAAGGGCACTACGAGAGCGTGGAGGAGAAATAGTGCGGTGGTTCAAAAGACAATGTTCGAGCATCGAATTATATAGAAGTTTGATAGTTCACATTTTAATGCTGATCAACAAGAAAAGTTTTGAAAACACTCTGGACGTTGAAATCAGTTTATGCAAACGTCTGAAATAGAAAAATATCAAAAATACCAAAATTCTACAAGCTATGCAGAAATTATACAGGTTTAAGGTTTATAGGGTTCAATAGCGTCTGCTCTAACTCTTGATGCAATGATACTGAAAAAAATGTTTAAAAAAACCACACATGTTTTTATTTTGAGTTCTCGCGCACTCCTTTCTGCGCTTTAATATGTGTTTGTGTGTGGAGGAGAGAATATAAATGCCATGACAAATTTTTTGTGACATGGATACAAGGGTAATGTCTCTGAGACGGCCCCTTATTGCCAGTGTGGAGGAGAGGGACAGGACAATTTTAAAGATTGATAGTGGTAGGAACCTGAGTATTCCCTTGGCACCTACTGAAAAGATTGCTCAATTTGAAAAAAGATTAAAAGATCCCACTAATGAGTTTCAGTTTCTAATAACAGAACAACCAGATTCCCTTCTACTGACAGTTTCGAAAACCGAGAAACTAATAAAAGAGAAGGGACAAAACAATTAAAATTATTGAGAGAAATTGTCGCAGTTTATGTTGAGGTTTGGGCATGAAACTATTAGAAAGTTCAGTGACCAGCTACCAGATTGTGAGAAATCAACTGTTGTAACAAATTTCAGAGCAATTGATTACTGGGCCAATAAACTGGGATCATAGTAAAGACCTACAGTACCGTGATATTATCAGACAATCCAGGCATGACAAGTGCTCCAAGCCTGTCTATAAGAGATCCTTTTCCTCTTAGTAATTTTCCTCGATGGATGTCCTTTCCTTTTAGCAATAGACATGCGTCATACTATTTATTATGTTGTTATATTATTTATTTCCTCAACATTTAGCAATGAGATATTGTGAAGACACATGATATTGTAGAGCACCAGTTAATATAGTGGCATGTAAACTGAAATTACTGCACATTTCAAACAACCTACAAATTGAACTAAAGAATCTTCAAGAGGGACATTGACCGTCTCAACTACTTTTTTTGGAACCTCAGGATATCAAACCCATTCATATCAATGGAAATCCCGATGAGAAATGGTACCTGAGAAATTTGGAATTCCAAAGTTGTTAGTTTTCCATTTAACCCATCAATAAGTAAGATGAATATGATCCGAGAAGGCTATAAATCAGCGTTTGTGGGTGGAACGTTGGGAATGCGTGGGGAGCCAGATCAGAACAGGGCGGGGAGAGAGAAGGGTGCACTCAAAAAAAAATCCCGTGTGGGGAGGGTATTTGAAGGGGATCGGAAGCAGTCATTAGTGTGTTTTTGGAGCCTTGGGAATGAGCCAACAGGCGATCAGCTGAATGGGTGGAAATAAAACGGTTAATAGTCCAAAATGAGCAGAACAAAGCCATATGGTGAAAAGTTCAGCTTTTAAACCACATTGTGAAGAATATTATTTTCTTGTCTGTTGTAATATGCGTCAATGAAATACGGTCTCAAATACACATCTGAAGGGGTTGTCTCCTAAACAAATTGTGACAGCAAAGCCAGACGACATTAAAAAGAGAATAATCGATCCTGTGATTTCAACAAGAGAAATGTTGTTGGCTACAGAGACAATGGATGAGAAAGAAGATTCTGAGAGTTTGGTTAGAAGAGTGGGTACCAAAGGCAAGAACCCAAAACTCAAAGGAATTATTAGAATTGAAGCAGAATTAGAATTATTAGAAGGAACTATTAGAATTTTTAAAAGTCCTCAATAATTTTTTTATATCAATTGTCATGACATTGAACCGATAGAGTGGACGAAATACGTTAAAGTCAACTCTTCAATGAAGGAAAAGCTGAAACGGAGAATACTGGAACGATAAAACTGCTCGAGTTTCTTCATATTTCTAAGTTGTTTGCCATACTTTAGCTGTTTGAAGTTTTGTCAAACTAGTCAATGAGTCTACAAAAAGTGCGGGTAAGGACACAGATAACGACTATATTAAAGCAACTTTGTTCTAAAAAAAAAAATATATGGAGTCGAAATTGATTGAAAAAATCAACGCGATTGATTAAATTAGACATAATCCGACCCACTGATGAATGTTTGGGTAGAATCTGGGAGAATACGAATTCTCAACCCCCATTCATGGAGAGCTTCTGCATCATTTCATAAAAAATTGTGATATAAGAAACAGTGCAAGATGGTTCTTTTCTTTCAAAATAGGACGTTTAAAACTATCCAAATTAAATAAAGTATTCAGATGAAGTTTTTTATAACTTGAAATTGGGGCTATTGCGTCTGTTCATGAAAAACGTAAAAACCTGAATTTTCATAAATTCTACAAAAACATTAACAGCCGCAGTGAACTCAAAATGTAAAGCATGATTTCTGCACAATTTTTTTTTTTGTCACCAGATACAATTAAAAAATGAGTATTTAGATGCTATTAGAAACACCAAAACAGTGTACCCATATAATTTTAGGCCAAAAGTAAATTTGCTGTTTTTTAAAGGCTCATTTTAAAAGTAAATTTTGCTGTTTTTCAAATGAAGCTTTCAAAAGATTACGGCGCTCTCACGAACTTATGTTAGAATAATCTATTTTTTCATATTTTTCTTTACAGCATGTACATACACAACTTAGTCTCATTAGAATTTCATGCTCGAAAAAATTCGAATTCGACCATCCAATGATAAGCCACTGGATAAGTAGGTGAGTTTCGCTGCAATTCCGGTGTAAGGTCAATGGTGTATGATTGACTTCATCACTCCGACGACGAGATGCAAATTTTGGGAAAGCACAATGTCTCTGATGGCTGGCCATGACTCGCATCCGCTCCTGTGCTGAAGCGACGATAACCATTCAGATGACGGGAGACGCTGTGGCAGGATGAAGAGATCACAGACCCCCCCTTTAAAAGAAAGAGTTTATTTCAGACAAAAAAATACAATAATTTACTGTTTAAAATATTTATACAACCATTTCCAGACAATTTCTTAAGATACCATCGAAATGGTTCTAAGATATGTAGAGGCAAATTGCACTTTTAACTTGATTTGTTGTGAGATATTAGTTGCAACCCATGTACATAGGTGGCAGCGCGTGTCGGCTTTGAATTTTGTAAGAAGAAATTACATTACGTTTCGCAACGATGAGTCTGGGAACGGTAAGGAACCCCTAGGATTCACTTCCTTGTGAGCAGCCGTCGAAGCAAGTAGTGAGCTAAAACGCTCCTTGAATTCTTCTATGGCAAGGGTGAGGCTAATTCTGAAATGCTAATTATTAATTATAACTATGAGGCTTTAATTATAATCACATTCTTCTTTTAGCGTCATAAACCAGTTACGATTCCCTTTTAATTAACCTTTTGTAAAGATACCTTTGTAAATAGTGAATATTTTGTTTGTTTTAATAAAGTTACTTTCTTTGAATCAAAGTCTTTTCACTTATTAAATTATCAATAGACACTAATTCCAAATAAACCCACTTTATACAGATGAGAGAAGGAAATTGATTTCGTGTCGCAAGTATCAAACAAACGGAAGAAATATGACAATAGTTAGGCGATTCATTAACCGCTTAAAGACACAATCCGAGTTAACTCGTTCTGACTGCCATAGGTTTCAAAATAATTTGGTCCTTAACCCTTTCGGTCAGGTACGGCGTATAATGTGCGCCACAGTTCACCTATCTCGAGATTGAGGTGTAGGAAAGCCAGTTAAGGAAGAGGTAAGGCAGTTAAAATTCGGGCACAAATGTGTATATTATCCATCCATTCAAACCCCTAATCTTATTACACTATGAAAAATAAAGTTTTATATAATTAAATAAGCACAGAATTGGAAAAAATGAGATGGCGTATAAAGTGCGCCAATCAGATCTGAGTGTTTTAAAAAGTTACCTGTCCGCAAAGGGTTAAGCGGTTAAGAGTTTAATAAGGCTGTTACAAAAGATCGATATTTTAGAAACATTAAAAAAAAAGCAGAGTAAGAAATCGGTATTATTTTTCAAGATGGAAACAAAAGATTAGATCCAATTGTCACCAAATTCATGTATATTTCAAAATCTGTTGGAATAGTTGTATCGCAATCGATTCGAATATTTTCTTTTCACCACAAAAAAATATAAGATCCTGTCGATAAGAACCAAACCAAGCTAAGAAAAAGTCCCGAAAGTAAAACAAACGATGAATTTATAGTTTTACACCAATCTCATGCATCACTGTTTCAATCTGAATTAACAAATAGAATTCCTGGTGAGTCTTCTTATCTTTCGGTAGGGCGCAAAAGAATGCTAACACGTCTCATAACTCGTCTGTGAGATTACAAGTTAAATTTTTGTTTAGGCTTAAGTTAACGCTTAGCAAACTGATCTATTCGGTCATACGAAGCTGTATTTGCGTTTTTAAATAATTTTTTTTTGCATTTCCTTGCAAATTTCAATGAAAAAAATATCCAGGAATTCAGGAGAGAGTTGCCTTTTGCTTTCCTACTAGCCATTACTGATTTATTAGTCACGATAATGCATATATAGAAAACTTTACAGAAACGAAAATAATTCTGGCCAATCTTAATTAGCTACAATACATGATCATGAATTAAATTCTACTTACAAATGTTTCCGTAAACTTTTAGGATCCATTGCCTTTCCGTATCAAGATACTCTTTCAATTGAAATAAATTAATAAAATACTTCAGTCGGTTTTTAAAATTTATTAAAGAGCACTTTTTTCCGCTGTTTATGTGTCAACGCCAGAACTACAAACGACTAAGAACAATTATCTGGCTTTTGTTTGTTTAAATTCTAACAATATTCTTTTAACTATCGTAATGTTTGTGTGTTGATTCAAACAAAAAAGAAATAGGGCATATTTTCAAAATATTTATTGTTTACTTAATTTTAAACTGCACTATTGTTGTGTATATGCATTGTTGAAATATTCACAAATGTTTGGATTCGAAATAAATTTGAATAAAATCTCTAATTTATGTAATTCTATTTTTGAGCTGCATGCAAAAGATAGGTTAAACTTGGTTGTTGAAATTAAGACTAGAAAAAGACATCTGAACACAAAGTGACTTGGAAAAGAAAAAATTAAGGGACCATAAAGTTTGTTTCCTAATAAAAGTGGCAAACAGGAAATATTAATTTATATAAATGCCAAATCAAAGATTATAGCTCATATATTTCGTAAAATACCTAGGTGTTTCACGAATTAACAGAGAAAGTATGTAATAAATTGATAATTTTATCTCCACACGTTCACTAGATATTTCATGAAATAACTAGTTATTCTACTAGTGGGATAATGATTGTCAGTTGTTTTCATATTAAACGGGAAATAATTAAACTTGAATTAACCCAATAATTTCTTCGCTATATCAAAAGAGACAACTAAACTATAGAAGGAGATAATAAGGGAAATCATTCAGCATCGGAAGGTTTTTTTCGGTGTAATACCGAATAAATATGCTTCATAATTTTTGTAATGGCTTCGATAATTTTTCTTTACTGATTCAATAAAAAAATTGTATACTGCAATTAGAAAGAAAAATTTAAGCTTGAAGAGCGATAATATATTTTATATACATCCTATTATATTACAGAAAAGATCAGTAGCTTTCAGAAATGAACAAACTATAAAAAAATCATTATTGCTTATTTTTGTTGTTAAACCTTATTTGTAATTACCATAAAACATTAAAAAATCCAAACTTTTTGTTAAAACCCTGCTTTAAAAAGAAACATATTCAGTATGAAGAAATTTAACAATATTCATACCTTGCTTATCAACAAATGTGTAAAAATTGTGCAATAATGATTATAGCTCACCTCGTTTAAAATTGGAAAAATAGTAGTGTTTCTTTTTGTTAGCTATCTTTTGCTGACAGAAAACAGGAATATCACTTTTCCTTAATTATTTATCACGAAAGAAAGAGCACAAACCTTCCAATATGGTTTAGGTTATTATCTGTAATAGTATATGTCCTTACCATGCCCTCGACCAATACAGAAATAAGAATAGAGTCTAGCTCTTGTCGTACCCTTCTCTGCAACTATAGTAAAATAAGCCTCCCAAGCCATAAATCTAAGAAAAGGCGTCAGTGTGTGAACTACTCTTTACAGAGATGCGTCTTAGGTCGCCAAATTACATGACATTTTCCCCCTTTTAAGCTTTTAGTGGTCCTAAGATTTTATTTTTTACTTCAGAAAATGAGCGCAATATCTTTTTACGGTACAGGTCAACTAACTGAAAAAACAGGTTAGTTAACTGCAAAAACGGGTCAGCTAACTTCAAAAACTATGATTATCTATAAAGCAAATCATATGACTATCCTCTCGTAACGATCAAAACTTTTGTTCAATGAGGGGTGTCACTCTCCTTTTTCCGCCTTGCCTGGGTTTCGAAGACCAGTAAAAATCTGAGTGCTCTCGGTGTTCACAGCTGTGCACAGCAGTTGTGCTATTGTAAATTAAAGCTATTTGTTATTTTGTTTATTCTAGAAGAAGCAGAAAAGGCGCAGGTTCTTTCCTTTATAACTTAGTTCACGCACCACTACTATAGTGAAATGCAATGCAAATGTAGTGCCAATTTATTTAACGCCCATTTAAAAAAACAACAATATATATGGTCTACTCAAATTAATTCTGAAAAATAAGTAAATACTTTATTATTATTTCTTCTGAGAATGCGTCCCCTGACTCCTGAGCGATGGCCTAGGTTGGCCTTATGGGAAATTTGGCCCTGCATGTAAGCATACTTTTATTTCATGATAATTCCAAGGTTTTACATAATGTCTTCAATATTTTATCTTATATATACAATACAATATTGTCTTCATTTTTCATATGTGCATATACAATATTATGTCTTCAGTATTCTAATATTTTACGCCGCGCCAGAGTAGATTCAAGACTATTATTATTTCTTCTGAAATAATAATATCCATGCCTGCACCCCATGCCTCTTCGCCTCATGGGAAATCTGGTCCAGGATGTAAGCATACTTTTATTTCATAATAATGCCAAGGTTTTACATAATAACTTCAAATACCAATATTTTATGCCGCAGCATCGTAGATTCAAGACTTTCACTCATCAAAAACCGGACTTCAAGGAGCAAGTGGTCAGTCTGAAGCGCTAACTGTGAATGAATAGGTTCGACAGTGGCCAGCCGGAGAGGGGTAATAACATTTGTGCACATCCCAGTTAATAGCGGTCCTCCCATTCCCCTTCCAGAATAGAGTAGGCTTCGATTTATAGCCCAGTCTTCCCCACTTCCTTGCTATCTGAAATTCTGGACGATGGGTGTCGTATTGCAGAAAAAAATATCGGGTAAAATGCACTTTACCAACTGTCTAAAGAGGTAATTTTAGGCACGGGGACATGGGGCGGCGTTTTGTCTAAAGAAGTAAAATGAACGTTATAGACAGGTGCATCTAAAAAGTGATTATCGTTGTAAACTTGTTCAAAATACTTTGAATAAATAGGAATTCTGCCGGGACCAAAGAAAATATAATTATAGACAGTATCATTATGCATAATTTTTACTGTATATATCAGTAAATCTGTCTTATAAATACGATACAATAATTAATTAATATACTAATCATTTAGATTTAATTAATTACAACCATCAGTTTAGATGTAGACGAACTCAATAATTAATATTTCTGTAAACAAATAGCGGAGCATTAAACAAATAACAGAGCATTTAATAACCGTGGGTGGAAATTAAATGTAGTAGAATCCGTAAAAGGCGTATATGGGCGAAGTTAATATTTGTGTACAGTGTGAATAAAATTAAGTTCGAATATCGAAAAGGTAAGTTTTTAAGTGAAGATTAACTGTATTTGTTACTAAGCTCTTTTATTTAATGGAATCGGTTTTTAACTGAAAAAAAGAGTGAAAGAAAGAGAGGGAAAATATGATAAAGATATTTAAATAGTTTCCACTATTATAACTTATTATAATCGTTTATGAACTTCATGTTTCAGCTCCTATATACACATTTGAAATGGGCTTTAATAATAAACTTAGTAAGATATTCATGTTCCCGGCAATGTATGAAATCTTCTGTTTACTGTAAAGCAAAGCTAAGTAAAAAATATGCCATCTTGTGGAAGCATACAAGAAAATTGAGAGCTAAAACCCCCCATTTATAGGGAGTTTTTTCCGCTGCATAAAAAATATTAAAAACAAATAAAAATCCAAGTTAGAATATATTTTCGTGCATTCAGTAGTGTAGAGATATGCTAATCCATAAATGGATATTTTAGGTGGCAAATTTCAATTCCATATAGATTTTTCTTTCCACAGTCATGTTCAAAACGCGAAAAATTCGTCGATATAAAAAATTGACAAACGAAATCTGATGAAAAACAATATTTTTGTCAGATTACTTTTTATTTCAAGTTCCTTGCTGATATGTAAAATGGCATAATCTTTATCAGAAACGGTTATGGCAAATCGACGCCATTAATTTTTCATAAAATTCTTTTAGGTATAAATTTTGTTACAATGGCCATTTTTAAAGAATCCCAAGAAAAATATTTATCGCTTGTCACACTTTTAGACGACAATTCGAATTTTCTGTCGATAAAAAAAAAGCGACAATCTCGTCGCATTACACGAAAATACTCGAAGATTACCAAGAAATACTAGCTACATTACATCGAAAATTTGCGAACGCATTATTTGAAATAAGAAAAGAATCCTTTATTGTCAAATAAAGCCGCAAGATCTCAGCTATTATTTGAGAATAAATAATTGGACTCATTCAACAAATCTTTTCTGTTGGAAAAAAACCCGACAATATTTCAATTGATTCCTACAATTATCAAGACTAGCGACATACTTTCCAGTAACAAGGAAAGCATTTCATAAAAATAAAAAATAAGAATTAAATACAGACCATAAAATCACTGCACTAAAACCAAGGATATGTAATTCGTCCTAAATAAAGGTTTTAACTACTCATTTTTTGATGAAGTAAAATTTGATATTTATCAGAATAATTACCATATTTTAAGTATCAGGATTCGTCGTGTTAGTTCTCGTTCTAATTAGTCCAGAGATAAAAGTAGTTATGGTATTGGAAAAAGTTACTCCACTACTAAAAGCTCCACGATACCCGAGTGTGAGTGGTAGGGAGCAGGAGCAGGAACGTTTGCAGGGATATAAAATGAAATATTGAAAAAAAATTGGCAAATTAAAAATACAAACGTAATCGTGTGGAACTCATCTACCAGAATAACGTGCCCTCAAGTACACGAAAAGAGCACTAGCGGAAAATCTACAATACCCCCAGTGTGAGTAGGTAGGGAGCCAGGGAGCACTATAGGTCCCACGCCTTTCTCCGTAAAACTTGCACTAAGGCTGAAAAAAGTATGGTTGTTTCATCTAACAGATTAGATGTGCCGGACTTAATATTAAAGGGGAGCAACTGTCGCCAAGCCTAAGAAGCAGTGGCGGCTCGTGAGCGCAGTAACGAGGAGAGCTTCAAGATAATATTTATCAGGAGAATACATTTTTAAGAAGCTATTTTATCTTTCAGTAGGCCAAATTTTTAAATTCCAAAGCCAGATATGAAATTTCCTGTTTTTCAAACAAATTAAATAACCAGCATATGACACTCACTACTAGTTTTACCAACAGAAAGTTAAGTGAATGTTGATGTGACGATTCTCCTGACGGAAAAAAAAAAAAAAATCAGTGCTCCACACTTCCCACACGCCCACTTCACTCGATAGCATTCTTCCAAAAATGAATATCTTCTTCAAAAGAAATCTATCCTTCTATCAAGAGAAAGCAAATAATCAAACAACCAGATGTGTTTCTGTCGACGCGACGCGACACAAACCGAAACCCATAAACAACCAATGAGATTCCCCCTTTTATTTGGGAATGAGGAAAAAATAAGAAAAAAAAAACTAAAGAGAGCATTTTTTTCTGGTTCAGTTGGCTCCGTGCCAGCCAGAGCTGCTGACCCGGCAGCCCATTGCCCGTCTAAGTTAAAGGGAGAAAGGGTTGGTTTTTCTCTCCGGATTTTTCTGCGCAGTTAACGAATTTTTGGTCGGAAAGAGTACTTTACAGCTCATACATGCTTCTCTCAGACTTGTTGATTCATTTTCTGTCCTCTTTTCGATTTTTATTACTTTTTCTGCATGTTTGTAAGTCATGGAACTCTGAGAGTGAAAAAGTAAGCGAATAAGATTAAAAACAAAAATACAAGTTTTAAAAACTTGAGGGAGTGCTACAGCTCTAATGTAGCAACGAGCCGCTACTGATAAGAAGCATTCACGAGAAAATATTTCCAGTTTTAGGTAGTATATATGCATTTTGCAGTACCTTTCTTCCTAATATGTTTGTGAAATTTAATTATGCAGATACATTCTCATTATATGAATTTTATAAAATTTTTATCAAGTTTATCTGACGAAGATATTTTTAATATGTCATTTAGTATTTTTAGGATTAAACATTCACAACTTTTAAATTCCTAGTATGGTTTGAATGATTTTGTGTTTGTGTATAATTAAATTTTAAATCCTTTACGTTTCTTAAATGTTTTTTAGGTTTAATGTTTTCAGTTTTTTTAAATCTTTAATATGTCTTTATGTTATCAAGATGACTGTATACAACTTTTAAAATCCTATTTGTGCCTTTTAATGTTTTTGTGATTCCGCATATTTAACTTTAAAATTATTTAAGAGTTTGTGAAATTTTATGTTTTAGTGTTTACAGATTTTATATTCTTACCATGTTTTTAATGTTTTTATGACGACTGTGTATACAATTTTTAATTTTCCAACACGTGTTTTGATATCTTAAAGATTCACCGATTACAACTTTTGTTCTTTGTGTATTTGTTGTTCATTTTTAATTTTCCAGTACGTTTTTTTATATCTTAAAGATTCACTGATTACAACATTTGTTCTATGTGTATTTGTTGTTCATTTTGTGTTTGCACTCTGTAACTGGAATTTTCTCTGTAGTGTGCTTTTTTTAAAATGATATTTGAAATAATCTTTATAAGACCAAATGATATCTAAATAAAATATTCAGAAAAATTGTTTGATGCTTGATAAAATATAAATTTACTTGTCGTCATTGAAATTGTGTTTGTGGAATTCAAATGAAGCACAGACAGAATGAATGAAATTAATTTGGCGGTCGCCATCTGGCTAATGAGGCTTCTCATTAATAAGTAAGGCCCAGTTTTGATTCCCAAAATTTGTTCCAATCTTCTTGCATTTTCCTACAAATCATACTGTTTTATGGCAATAAAATGACTAGATTTGAAAGAATCTTTACGTCTGTTGGGGAAGGTTAGTGACAATATTTGTAGGGAAAAAAACGGAGAAGGGCATTTGAAAAAATATGGATCCCAAGGAACGCCAGGTTATCAGCTAGTAAAAAAATAAATTTTGAATGTGTGTGCACGTGTGTGTGTCTTAGGGGGTCATTTGCACTTGGCGCCTTGACTGAGTTTGATGCCAAAGACTATTGGTTTCAGTCAGCTCATTTGTGGAACTCGTGGAGATGCAATGATGGCCATCTGGCTGCTTAGGAGAGGGCCCAGTATTTTATTATTTTTACTAGCCGCCTTCGACGACCAGCTGTTCGCTCCTAATATTAATGACCTGTTGCTATGCTCGCAACTTTATGAAACAAATTGTATTCTTTCTATTTCTCTCGAAAATGGAGGGTGGGATAGGTGGTGGTGGCGTAGAGGGTGAGAGATTCGACCAAAGTTTTATCTTACGATATATCTCGAAATTGGAGGGGGGAGGCGACCCTTGGTGACATATCTAGACACCCTAAGCTTTCATACGAAATAAAATTTGACGAAATCGGTGAAGAGGTTGGGGCTGGGGGACTCTGTCAACGTTTTTACCGATGGAGAATGTACAGCGGAGAAGTATTCATTCGACTTCTCTTTAAAATGGAGGGTGGTGTGTGGCAGGCGACTCTTGATGACATATCTAGGCGTCATAATTTCCCATATGGGTGGGGTTGGGTAGGGTAGGGTTTTATGGCGCAAAAGCCATTTTCGGTCATGCTGCGCCAAATTTCCCATATGAAATAAAAATTATCGAAATCGGTTCAGTGGTTGGGGCTGGGCTAATGACCATCTGGTTTTGAAAAATTATTTTATGGATTTATTTACAGACGAAAATACACACTAAAGAAAAAATTCTAGTTACAGTTCGCATGCGTAAATTGCACATCAAAAGAGAAAAATTGACAGCATTGAAAATAAACACAACATGAACTAAAGTGCATTATTGCACAATCAATTTTAAAACATTAAACATATTAAGAATTCAAAAGTGACAGACACTTCTCTTCGAGAACCTTAAACGACCTATGAAAAATATCCAGACCTCCAATATACTTGTTAAAAATTTTGTAAAATTTATATAATTAGAAATTATCAACTTAATTAAATTTGGCATGTATATATTCAAATAATATGTTATTTATAAATGTTTTGGTCGGTGCTGCAAAATGAATACAATTAAGTTATACCACCGCAAACAATCACACGATTGATGACTTTAGAAAAAAAACAGCACACATGAAGAAATATATTTCAAAAATATTATTTAGATAAGTTGAAGAAACAGCCTGAAGACAAAAATAATTATCTTTTTAAAATAAATATCGCAATTATTTAGATTGTGCTTCCACTATAATTTTGCATTTACTTTTATAGTAAGGATCCCAAATTAGCCTGCAATATTTAAGATTTAAGTTGGAAAATTTGCCCAAGAGAAACTCCTTCAATAAAAGTTAACTGAACTACCGTCCATCAGCCATTACTGGTTAATTAGTCACGATAATGTATATATAGAGAACTTTACAGGAACGAAAATAATTCTGACCAGTCTTAATTAGCTAAAATACATGACAATAAATAAAATTCTACTTACAAATGTTTTCGTAAACTTTTAGGACCCATTGCTTTTCAGTATCAAGATACTCGTTTTTGTTAATTATTTCAATTGAGAAATAATTAACAAAACACTTCCGTCGGTTTTTATAATTTATTAAGAACACTACTTTTCGCTGTTTATGTGTCAACGCCAGGACTACAAACGACTAAAACAATGATCTGGACTTTGTTTGTTTAGATGCTAACAATATTCTTTTAACTATCGTAATGTTTGTGTGTTGATTGAAACAAAAAAGAAATAGAGCATGTTTTTTAAATATTTATTGTTTACTTACTTTTAAACTGTACTATTGTTGTGTATATGCACTGTTCGAATTTTCAGAAATGTCTGGATTCGAAATAAAATTCAACAAATGCTCTAATTTATGTAATTCTATTTTTGAATCATGCATTCAAAAGATATGTTAAACGTGTTGTTGAAATTAAGACTAGACGAAGACATCTGAACACATAGTGACTTGCAGAAGCAAAAATTAAGGTACGTGAAGTTTATTGTTCTTCTAATAAAAGGGACAAACAGGAAATGTTAAATTATATAAATGCCAAATTATAGCTTCCTTGTGAATAGAGACAGCTGATAAATCTTGAATGTTAGCATCAAAGTGTATAGTTCAATTATTTCGTAAAATACCTAGGTATTTCACGAGTTAACAGAGAAAGTATGTAATAAATTGATCATTTTATCTCCACACATTAACTAGATATTTCATGAAATAACTAGTTATTCTACTAGTGGGCTAATGATTGTCAGTTGTTTTCATATGAAACGGGAAATAATTAGACTTGAATTAACCCAATATATAATTTGCTTTCTAAATCGAAAGAAGCTCCTAAACTGTAGAAGGAGATAATAAGGGAAATCATTCAGCATCGGAGTCTTTTTTTTCTGAGTGTAACGCAGAATAAATATGTTTCATAATTTTTGTAATATGTTGGATAATTTTTTTTTACTGATTCTATAAAATTTTTTGAATATATACTAAGAAAGAAAAACCTTAAGCTTAAAACGGATAATATATTTTTATATGCATACTATTACAGAAAAGAGCAGGCATTCAGAAATGCACGGACTATTAAAAAAATAATTATTATTTTTTATATTAAACCTTATATGCAATTACCATAAGATTAAAAAAAATCCAAATTTCTTTTGTTATAACATGCTTTAAAAAGGAACCTATTCAGTATAAAGAAAAATAAGACAATTCCTTCATATCTTGGTTCTCAACAAAGGTGTAAAAAATAGTGGAGTAATGATTTGAGCTCACCTCTTTAAAAAGGACAAAAAAGTAGTATTTCTTTTTTGTTAACTATCTTTTACTGACAGAAAACAGGAATATCACTTTTCCTCAATTATTTGTCACGAAAGAAACAGCAGAAATCTTCCAATAAGGTTGAGGCTATTATCCGTAATGGTATATCTAACATACATTCCTTCAAACAACACAGAAATGAGTAAAGAGTCTAACTCTTGTCTTACCCTTCTCTACAACTATAGTCAAATAAGCCTCCCAAACACATAAATCTATGAAAAGGCGTCAGTGTTTGAGCTGCCTTTTACTGAGTTTAGTTTAGTTAGTTCAGTTATATTAAAGTCCCGTCTTTGAAGCAACACGAGGGTTAATTTGGGACGGACCTCGTAATTTTGAACCGCGTTCAGATGACGAGGACGACACCCGATCTGGCGCCCTCCTCTCCAATCCTACCCATCACACCAGCGGGAGGACGTTTGACCCCATACGTGTGATTTAACGTGAAACAGGCCCAATACACGACGTATTTTCAGTGGAATCGGGTTTCGAACTTGGAATCCTCCGGTCTCGAAGCAAGCACCTTACCAATTGGCTACTGCGGCCTGCCCTTTACAGAGATGCGCCTTTGGTCGCCAAATTACATGACTGGTTTTAGTGGTCCTAAGATTTTTGTTACTTTAGAAAATGAGCACAATAACGTGTTACGGTAGACGTCAATCAATTTTATAACAGTGAAATGTAACTGCATAAACTGTTGTTATGTATAAAGCAAATCAAATGACTATCCTTTCCTAACGATCACAATTTTGTTCAATGAGTGTTGTCACTCTCCTTTCCCGTCTTGTAGGGGATTTCCCAGAGCAGTAAAAATCTGAGTGCTTTCGGCGCCCACAGCTGTGCACAGCAGTTGTGCTATTGTAAATTAAAGCTATTTGTTATTTTGTTTATTCTAGAAGAAGCAGTAAAGGCGCAGGTTCTTCCCTTTCCCACTTAGTGCACACACCACTACTTTAGTGAAATGCAGCGTCAATTTATTTAATGTATATAAACGTCCATTTAAAAAAACAGCAATTTTTTATGGTCTTTTCAAAATAATTATGAAAAATATGTTAATATTTTATTATTATTTCTTCTGAAAATGCACCCCATGCCTCCTCGCCCTAAGCAATGGCCTAGGTTGCCCTCACTAGGACCCTCGCTAACAATTAAATAGATATTTCGATCACCACTTTTAAAATAATTTTTATTATGTGTAAAAATAGTTTTTGTGACGTAATACATATTTTCGAAAAATATAACGGAAAATGCCAAAATCTTGCTTAATTTCCAATTAACTGAAATTTATTTTTGGGGAGCTTTTAAAAGTTGACAATTGACTTTCTTATATAAAATATATTTATAAAAATAAGCAAAAATTTCAGGAATAAAGGTAAATTAGTTCAAAGTCTAACGTTTGCCTAGCTATTGCCAGGCAGCTATAGTAGTTGCTAGGAGTAGCTATAAATTTGCGTTATTTCAAAATCGTCTGCACGTAATTAACAATTATTAAACTTTAAAAATTAATGAAAATTGAAGGAAAAATGTCACACACATAAAATTGGTATCATTGAAAAGGTAAAACGTTGAGCTTTAAGGTGGTATAAAAATATGTTTTGGGCGATAAATTGCTCTGAAGTTATGGCGGAAAAACGGCTTCGGTTAATTTCTAATTAACTGACTGTTTAATTAACTTTTAGGCTTCGAAAAGTTGACGATAATCTTCCTCTTGTTTTAAATAATAAGTGTGCAAAGTTTGGTTCAAATCGATGCAGTAGTTTAGTAGGAGACGTGAAACATACCCACACATAGCCACATACATACCCACAAAGATTTTATCTATATTAAGAAAAAACAAAGATAAGCAAAAAAATATGCTTTCTTGTGGCAGTATAAGAGAAAGTTGAGAGGCCCATTTATAGGGAGTTTTTTTCCGCTGCATAAAAAAATGTTAAAAACAAAACAAAAATCCAAGTTAGAATATATTTTCGTGCATTCAGTAGTGTAGAGATATGCTAATCCATAAATTGAAATTTTAGGTGGAAAATTTCGATTCCATATAGACCTTTCTTCCCACAGTCATGTTCAAAACACGAAAAATTCATCGCTGTGAAAAATTAGCAAACGAAATCTGATCGAATACAATATTTTTATCAGACGACTTTTTAATTCATATTCCTCGCTGAAATGTAAAAATGGCATAATCTTTATCAGAAATGATTATGGAAAATCGATGCCATTAATTTTCCATAAAATACTTTTAGGTATAAATTTTGTCACAATCGCCATTTTTAAAGAATCCCAAGAAAAATATTTATCGTTTGTTTCATTTTTAGGCGGTAATTCGAATCTTCTCTCCACAGAAAAAAGAAAGCGATAATCACAACGCATTACATGAAAATACCCGAAGATTACCATGAAATATTAGCGACATTATATCGAAAATTTGCGAACTCATTCTTTGAAATAACAAGAAAAGGATCCTTTAATGTCAAATAAAGCCGCAAGATCTCCGCTATTATTTGAGGATAAATAATGCGACTCATTCAACAAATCTTTTCTGTTAAAAAAAAACGACAATATTTCAATTGATTCCTACAATTATGAATACTAGCGATATATTTTCCAGTAACAAGGAAAGATTTTCATAAAAATAATGAAAAAGTATTAAATACAGACCATAGAATTACTGCATTAAAACCAAGGATATGTAATTCGTACTAAATAAAGGTTTTAGCGACTCATTTTTTTGATGAAGTAAAAACTGATTTTATCAGTGTAATTAGCATATTTTAAGTATCAGGATTAGTCGTGTTAGTTAACTCGTTCTAATTAGTCCAGAGACGAAAGTACTTATGGTATTGGAAAAAGCTGCTAATTAGAGACGGTAATAAATACGTTTGATTAGTTATCATATACTCGTTAATGAGTAGAAAAGACATGCTTGCCTTCTGAAATTAAGATTGATGCAGCTTGAATACCTAATCACGCAATTCAAATGGCAGGAACTTAACCATGTGTTAAAGTATCTATTACAAATGGAAAAAAATTGATATTTTTTTATGAAAGATTATTACGATGTATTTTTGACAAAACAGGCGCTTATTTTTTTCTTTTATAAAAATATTGTTATTAACAAATTAGTAGAGCCCGTGAGATGTAATTTACAAGTTAAATGCATTTATAGCATTTAGATTAATTGTTTTTCAATTGCAACTAGTAAAGTTTTTGTAGTAATAATTTGTAATCTCCTTAATAACAAAGGAGAATGTGTGTGTTTGTATATGTTGGCGCTCTACAGTGTATACCGCTGGGCCTAGAGCTACGAAATTTGGTACAAACATACTTTAGAGAAAGGGAATATACACTTGGGAGCCCGTTTTTTCAAATATTAACGACAATTTTAATTCATTAAAAATTAAGCGAAACGCTGGCGCTTTCCCATCATAAGTTCCGAAAATATTACAGCACAAAAATGATTTTTATACCGTCTGAAAATAGAAAAAATTATCTCTACAACGATACTAATTAAGTTGTCTTAATTTTAATAAATTTAAAAAAAATATTTTTAGGAGTAATTTTCAACAGTAGTTTTCATTGTTACAATGAAATTCCAACCGTTTTCATTGTTTTAAAAAATATTTAGTAATAATAATAAATAAGTGTTTCACTTCCATTGTTTAAAGTTATGGAATTTACCTTTTTTTCTCATTTCATCAATTTGATTCTGAAATCTGTAAAGAAAGTTCTTTAAGATAGTGTATTAGGAAATACATCCAGTACGCTGAAAGATGTTTTATTTCTTTTTATCAGTATGTTTTAATCAGGTTAACATGATGCTGGACGTAAAATGTGCCGCACCATTTAAATGTGGAAATAAAATGCGTATTTTTCCATGAGGAATGCAAAGTGGGGTGGTGACTGGGTGAAATTAGATGTTACATGACACGGACAGTTGCTTGATTCCATTAGGGGTGTTCATGTAGCCATTAGGGGTGTTCATGTAGACAATGAAAAAAAACAGGTGCAAGGCCACTAGTAGAAAATGGGTTAATTTTAATCACATTTTAAAATTAAAAATGTCTCTATTAAAGGAATCATGAATATCAAACTATGCATAAGAATTCAATTTAAATTATATTCCTGGCGAACAAGCTGGACGGCGAAGGCGGCTAGTTTAATTTAATAATATATTAATGGAATTAAATATCAATATAATATATTAATGGGTATAATAAAATATTAATAGCAATATAATAATATATTAATGGAGTTTACTTTCTTTTTTTAATTCATTTTCTGTGAAATCTATAAAGAAGTTCTCTAAGATAATAGGTATATTTTGAAATTTATTCAGTAAGCTGAATGATTATGGTTGTCATGGTTTAATTCTTTTTATCAGAATGCTTTAATCTAGCTAACATTTTCTGTTCGTAAAATGTGCAGTACCATCTTAACGTTGAAATGAAATACATATTTTATTCAAAACGGGACATTAATATAACCAAACTAAACTAATGCGTATTTGCTTGAGGAATCAGAATGTGAAGTTTTCACCGACATCGCGCAATTAGATCTTACATAACACGAATAGTTACTTGACTCCATAAGTGACGTTCATGTAGACAAGGGACAGAACGGGTGCAAGACTACGGAATGAACACGAGTTAAATGCGTATCACAATTTAAAGTTTAAAACTATTTTGTTAAGGGAACCATGAATAAAAATTTTTGCATTCAATTGATATTATAAGGTGTGCCTAAATAAAAAGGAGACAACAGTTGTATGCAAATAAATTTTAATAACAATATTCTAATTACAGTTCATGTGGAACAGTACAACTATCAATAATCACCATTGACATTGATACACTGATCCCAGCGCATAGGAAGAGAGTGGATGGCTTCAGTGTAGAAGAAATTGGATAACTGTTCTTTGTGCTGATCTGGAGAAATCCATCATGCAACGAACTGCGGAAACAACTATCCAAAAATGAGGATATTGATCCGAAGCCGTTAACTACGCAGGTGTAATACTACCACGCCATCTATCGACTAGCACAGTAAGTCACTGAGATTTTATACAACGCCGATACAGCTAAAGTTTCCTTTTCATTTGGGCACACCTTATATATTCCCGGCGAACAATTTCCGGCAGCATGGTAGCTGAATTAAAACATGCTGAAAAAAGAATGAAAACATAACAACGATAATCATACAGCTTACTGGATATATTTTTTACTATACATAATATCTCAGAATGCTTGATTTACAGATTCCACAAAAATTTTGATGAAATAAAATATGAAAGTAAAATGTATTAAGTTATCACTTCAACTTTCAACAATGGAAGAGAAACACGCAATTAAATTTTTGTTTATACAATGAAAACGGTTTGAATTGCGTTAGGACAAGGAAGAGTATTTTTGTAAATTGTGCCAAAAAATATTTTTAAAAATTTATTAGAATTAGAGAAAAAAATTGTACATCAACTTAATTAATATTACTGAAAAGGTATTTTTTTGCGCGTTCAGGTGGTGTAAAAATGATTTTTTGCTGTAATATTTTCGAAAGTTATTAAGGAAAAATACTAAAAGTTCGCTTAACTTTTAATTAATTAAAATTCTAATTAATATTAAAAAAAACAGCTCCGAGTTGCACATTTCCATCCGTCGACACACAGACATTCTCCTTTATTCTTAGTAGAGATGCTCCTCATTCTTCAGTCAAAATTTGTAAAAATATTTTGGGAAGTCGCGTATTTTAGTATGGAATTCAGTTCTCGGAACTTTCGTCCTTGTCCTGTGACTACGATTTAAAATCAAGAAGTCCGCTCCAAACTAGCCCTCATGTAGCTTCAAAGAGGAATGTAAACTAAATTAACAAACTCCGAAACACATCAAAAGTTTCTCATCTCGTATAACGGTGAAAAATGCTTATTAGTAACAAAAAAACTTTTCTAAAAAAAACTTTACTCGCTGCTGGATATCGCCAAAAAATGGCGCCAAAGAACATTTAATTATAATTGTATAAATATCGATTAAACCAGAATATTTATGTTGTCATAAATCAATATAGAATATTTATGTTATTGCGTAGTTAATTCAAAGTCCCTGTTGGTAATACAAATTATAGTAGTAATTAAAACTCTGTTTTAAATGTATTTTGAACAACTTATTAACTCTTTTTTAGATTTCTTATTGCATAATTTCTTTTTCATGAATTCTAATAACGCAGACGATATTTAATTAAATTATCGCATACCGATAAAAACAGAAATTTGTCTTAATAAGTTTTATTTAAAAAATAAAAAAACAGTTCAGTTCGCGATTCTATGTTTTTTGCCTTCCTTCGTTTTTTTTCTGGTTGGAAAATCGAATAAGATTTTCCTTTTTTATAAGTATGTTGTGATTTTCATTTTGTTGTTATTGTAGTTGCAATAAACCGCCAGTTGTTTTTGGTAGTTACGAATAGTGAATATAAATTAAATCGCATACATTCAATTCCAGCTGTTTAGACGTTAATGGCCAAATGTGTCAAATTCACGGAGTTTTTAATTCCTTTTTGTTTTATTTATCTGTTTTTTATTATCTTTTTAACTGAAAACGAATTTTGCAAGTGAGATATTTTTGTTCGTTTATTTTTCTTTTTCACCTATAAATGTTTTAGATCGAACGAACGACTTTGGTTATTTTTTGATTAAAGTAACATTTAAGACAACGGTTTTTTGAAACTATTTTTCTGCCTGGGCATTTGTAGTCTTTGGTAGGCTGGTAGTATATTGAGTTGCTTCTTTTAATAAACAGAACAAAATGGTTCAAACCTTTCTTGCTTTGTAAAGAAGATTTATAATGGCATTCCTCACCACAAAAGACTTTTCCATTTTATAGCAAGTACTAATGCAGATATTTCCCCCATGACCAATTCCTTGCTCAAGACATGCTCTGATTACATTATTGATTTCATTACTTAGTATGTATGGTATAGATATTGTATGACTTCCTTTTCTCGCGGCGATCTTCCTTGGCTTGTTTCTGAGATTAGTTCGGTTGTTTTTAGGAGTGTCTTACTATCCTTTTCTTGTCGTCAAGAAATAAAATCGCCATAAGGGATTATATTGCATCTATTTCTTATGCATCTTTCCGTTGATACCAATGTGATACGTTGATAGGTGTAACGTGGCTACCTTCATTTTTAAATTGGAGCAATGGTATACATTAAGTATTTTTCATTGATAGTTATAAGAGACCATCATAAGGCTAGTTTGCGATAAGTTGTTATAATTACTTTTTGGAAGGGTGGTATTGTTTGTATATTTTGCTCCCAAGTTTGCATCACTCTGTAGCGGCGATTGGAAGTCATAAAAAAGGGGGGGGGGCAAAAAATTTGTAGACAACTAAAGGTTCTGGTATATGGGGGAGGTAGATAGTAAAATTGAAAATTTTTACTTCAAAATGGTAAGTTAGGGATGCTCTGAGCAAATTGGGACAGAGAATTAAAATTTAACAGTTGAAAGGTGAGAAAAGAAATAAAAATTTAATTTTTTTCCGCAAAAAGTGAGGGGGGCAACCGCCCCTCACCCCCGACTCCCCACCACTGGCATCACTATCAAGCAAAAATATTCCGTGGACAATGTTAGGCTATTATCCTCTGATAGGTAATTACCCATGAATCATCGATCATTTTCAATTTTAAATGCAAAACGTATTTGGTTGCATTATAGCGTCTGAAAAGTTCTAAAAAGACGCAGGAGAAGATCTGAAGACTTTTCAGAGAGTCATAAGAAAATATTCTTTACATCATATGGAAAGTCACATATGTCGAAAT
Source organism: Araneus ventricosus (assembly GCA_013235015.1). NCBI lineage: Eukaryota > Metazoa > Arthropoda > Arachnida > Araneae > Araneidae > Araneus > Araneus ventricosus. The sequence continues at coordinate 7,411 of BGPR01015612.1, read as the reverse complement.
GAAAGCAGCTTACGCCTCACATTTAGAAAAGCATTTGTAACCAATTGATCCATTTATAAAACTTATTCACTGTTAAACCACCATTTCAAAACATTAAGCTGTACTGAAGCCTTTGCTAACAAGTCTATGAAAAAATGAAACACAGAGAGAAAATTTCATCTAGTCAAATCTATTGTGGGACTTGGGTCTTCTCTTAAGAACAGGAAAGCTCACGCTCATCTAACTCGTTTGCGTAGGCATACGAGACGACCTAATTATTTTCAATCCTGCTAGATTAAAACAAATACATTGGTGTGCAAAATTAGTAAAATCTGTGCTATGAGCAAAATACTAAACCATGAGAGAAAATTTGGGATTTTTTAAAGACACCTTTATATTTTCCGTAATATCCTTGCTATTTTTACGAAAATATATGTAAGCAATTTGCATAACAAACAAAACCGTTAATTAAAAGTTCAAATCATTATCAGCATCTTGTGAAACGGGGTGAGCAAACATCCCTTTTCTTCTTCATCAATTTCTGGTTGGTCCCCTAAATGCCCTCGTGACCGAATCTGCAAGTGCCCTAAAACTTTCTCTGGCTAATTGTATGCACCATGTAGAGCGTTCCAGTATTTTTAGTTTTGCTGTACCATTTTTTGTTAATTTTATATGATGTTTTGAAAATTTTTTGTGTGCTCGGGCTTGACTTCCGGTTTCCTTTCTACCTTCGTGTTTGCAACTCTATATCTTTTGTTCCTTCACTTTCCTCACTTTTACTTTTTAATAGTTTCTCTCACATCCTCTGCTTATTTGTTCCTTCTTTGAATCTTTCATCTATCAACAAAACTTCGAAAGTTATAAACATAAAAAGAAAACTTCATGGTGTCAAATTTGAATCTTTTTCACCTAGTCAAGTAAACAACCTTTTACAAAATTCTTTACTAGTTACACAATTGACCAATTAGAAAAATTTGAACTCTCTCCCCATCATTTAGGCGTTTTTCTTTCATTTAAAACAAATCTCAACTTTCTACCATTTTTTTTAATCAATTAAAATTCCTTTAAATGAAGCCCCTTCTCTGTTTTTCGTTGCAGACACGGAATGATTGGAATGGGACGGGTAATGATAGCTTGAGCAAATTTAACGTGCAAATTATTTTAATTTTCTAATTAATGTTAATTAGTTTTCTGTTTTCTTTTTTGGGTGGTAAATTGTATATCTCAATCTATAAAAAATTACCTTTCTTCCAGTATAATCACATTTAACTCAGCTTGATTATAACATGTTTTATCATTGTGATCTGTAATATTATAATTCTTCATATAATTAATTTTGTATTGAAATCCTCCATTTATTTCTATCCGCCATGTTGTGCTCAGGGGGTTGTTGTTTGACCCAGACAGGGAGGCGCCAGCCTTCCTCCAATATTCAAATATCTTCGTTGCCACTTAAATTAAAACGCTAAAATAAAATAACAGCCATCAACATCATCAACGATCAAATGTTTTAAATAATAACTTAGCATCTGGCAATTCCATTATTATTCTAAAAATCTTAACTATCAAATCTGGCAATATACTTGAAACAACACAAAATTTTTTCCCTCCTCCCCCCCTCGGGATCGGATAGGGGCCCTGGGGGCACGTCATGGCGATATGTATAATAATTAACATTAACACTCTCATTTAATTAAGTTTTTCCTCCTAAAGAGGGGCCAATTAAATTTTCTTTCCCCTTTTCTTAATCATATGTAAACACTCTATGTTGTTTGTCCAGTTCCTATGGCAATCATGTGCTTTTTGTAATTGTTGTATTTTTTTATTGTAAATTTACTTGATTAGTTTTTACTTTTTCATTTCTAATTAACTCTCTTTTAATTAAGGGCCCTCCAAACTTAGTGACATAGCTCTACCCCCAGTTATACATGCTACTAATTTTTTAAAATTTTTAATTGCCAGTTTCTCCCCCTTTTTTCACCCCCTTTCTAATATCTTGTTTTTCCATATATCTTCATCACTATAAGCCCTAGGGCGCCAAAATTTGGCACCAGGGTAGATTGGCACAATATCTATCTCTGTTCCAAATTTCATATCTTTACCCTCATTCAATCAAAAGTTATTAGCAAAAACAATTAAAATAATTAATCAAAAACTGCGAGTGTTTTTTATCAATAGTTTTATAACATGGGAAATACTTTAGCTTTTCCCTTCTTTCCTATTAGCACCAGAGCTCCCATTTTTGGTACATAGATAGCACCCACATTCCTCATCACACTCATAAGTTTTTTCCCCCCTCACTCCTTTTCTCCCCCCCTTTTTTTTTAAATATAGCACATGGTTCCACAGCACCCTACCCTTTCTTACATTCCACTCATTCTTCATTTATTATTTTTTTTTTCTCGCTCTGCATGGTGCGTGCGGGTTTGGGGATTGTGGGGGTAACTGCCCTGGTCTGCTCTGGGTTTATTATCCTTTCCACATAACTGAATCAGCATTGTATAATTGAACTATTTAAATTGAACTTTAGTGTTTCAACTATGGGGCGACCCAGGAAGAATCAACAAAAAAATGACACCGACAATCAAACATCTCAATCTTCAACTAGAGAAAGATCAAATTCTACTTCTTCGGAAATTTCAACATCTTCTATTGTTTCCATCGATAAGTACAACTATGAAGACGCATCATTCACAGAACTTGTAACAGAACTTAGGAAAGTAATAAATGGTGGCACCACAACGACAACAGACCAAGGCGGCTCAAAATATACAGCATATCTAAAGATGGATCTTTCCCACAAAGCAAATAAATTGATAGACGCGATGGAATTCAAACATCATCTGCCATCCTCTCAGCATCACGTGAAAGAAACGAAAGATTCTAGCTGCATCACAATAATAAAAACAAGTGAGCAGGGTATGCAAACTCTACCAACAAAACAACAGGCAAAGCCAACAAGCGAAGATCTGGTAGAATTAAAAACAGCAAGTTACGCCACAACCTTAAAGAAAAACATCGAAGTTCCCAAACAGCGACCAATTCAACCAACCGTTCTCCTTTATCATAAGGAACTCTATAACGAAGATAATCAACAGCTGCCAAAGAAAGGAATTGAACACCTCCTTCGAGAAAATCTATCATGCAATGAAATCTCTTTCAGCAACATCAAGACAGTTCGCAATAACGGCATAGCGATCACATGTCGAAAGGAAGAGGATGTACAAGCATTATTGGACAAAATCGAAAACTCGGAATCTCTTAACAACGTCATCACAGCCCGTAAACCAGCAAAACGACATCCAAGTATAATAATTTACGGAATTCCAGATCAAACAACAAACGAAGAAGTCCAGGACTCACTTCGACATCATACCGGAATCGACAAAGATCTTAAAATAAGATTCAAATTGAGGGGAAGAACGCAGGGAACATCCCACTGGGTTCTTGAAACCCCATCAGAGGAATTTAAAAAAACAACATCGATCAAAAAACTCCCCATTAACTGAAGTATGTATAATATCCGAGAATTCTTTCACATAAAAAAATGTCAGAAATGTCATGCCTACGGCCACCTTTTCAATTCCTGTAAGAACATCAAACCTTTCTGTGGCTTTTGTGGCAACAGACATCCAATTTCGCAGTGCAGAGCCTCAATCCCATGCTGCATAAACTGCAATGATGAAAACAGACGAAAAGGAACCAAACACAGAACTGATCACACAGCTTCCTCACAGTTCTGTACAATTTATATGAAAAACATCAAAACATATAAAGCAACTAGAGACTACTGATGGCACACCAAATTAACGACTCAACAGCGAATATAGGGTTAAACAACCCACCTTTAGTTAACCAAACGAATAACTCTACATCATTCAACCATAACTTCCAATGGAATATAAGATATAACAACAAGGAAAAAATTAAAATCCTGCAAATAAATTTACAAAAAGCAAAAGTGCCCACAGCTATGCTAGCCAAAACAGCAAAGAAAGAACTACCAGACATTATATTGGTTCAGGAACCTTACGTAAAAGATAACAAAATAGAAGGACTTCCAGGTTATTGGAAGAGTTGGTTGTCCAAAAACAATAAAGCCGGAATAATTGCCCTTCCCACCTGTAAAAATCCAATTTTCCTCCTATCTGGCAACGATATTGTAGCGATCAAAATTCAAGTTAATTCAAGCCCTCTTTCAATTATCTCATCATATTCTTCTCCATACTGCGAAATAGACCAAAACCTCAACGAAACATCTAATCTAATAACTTCTTTACAGGGAGAAGATTATTTAATTGGCGCAGATTTAAACGCACACAGCCAATCATGGGGTTATAGTGACTTTGATACCAGAGGAGAGAAAGTAATAAATTTCATCTCTTCATTAAACAGTCAACTTCTCAATACCCCAGGCGCTCCCCCATCATATGAGCAGAGAAATACCAAAGGATGGCCAGATGTAACAATAGTTTCCTCTACAGACCTGGTCAACAATTCTAATTGGCAGGTTCTTGAAGACCTAGAATCTTATAGCGATCACAAATTTATTCGTATAATAATTAACAGAGACCAACATATATTATCCTACAATCGCTTTAAGACTATATTTGGAGGACACAAAAAATTTCAAAACATCATAAAATTAAAAGCCCAAAATATCCTGCAAAGAATTTCAAATACTAATACACCAGAGGAATTGGATGATCTCACCACATTTCTCCAACAAGAGATCAATATGGCTTGTAGGAAATCTTATAAATTAAAGAAAACTCCTTCTACACCAATAATCTCGTGGTGGAACCCCCAGCTAGAAACCAGAAAGAAGGAAATAAGCGCCCTCAAAAGAAGAGCACAAAGATCATTCGACGCAGAAAAAGCGCATTTTCAACTAAAAGCAAAAATTAAACAATCAATTTTCAAAAAAGAAGTTCTTTCCGCCAAACGCAACTGTTTCAAAAGGAATTGCACTCAGGACGAAAATGTTTATGGCAAATTCTTCAAAATTGCCTTCAAGAACTCAGCTCCCCCTACGGATTTATTTACCCTCATAGATAATCAACAAAGAGGTTCTCCAAGAGATATAGCAAAGTCAATACTTAAAACTCTATATCCAACTACAATAGAAACAACAAACCAAATACAATCACCCAAACAACCAATTATTGAACCACCGTTTACCAACAAGGAACTAAAGGAAATCATTAGATTCCTACCAACAAATAAAGCACCAGGCAATGATGGAATAGACTTCATCATAATAAAACAACTTTTCCAGGCTTGCCCATCTATTCTCCGGAACTATTACAACAAATGTTTACATCTACAAAAATTTCCAACCCCTTTGAAGGAAGGTATCATTGTTCTCTTTCACAAGAAAGGTAAAGAGGAAAGAAATATTTCATCGTATAGACCGATAACGTTACTGCCAACACTTGGCAAAATACTTGAAAAGTTACTCCTTCAAAGGTTCAACTATACACTAGAAAAAGAAAAGAAACTACATAAATTTCAATTTGGCTTTCGGGAAGGAAAATCGGTTGACCTGGCACTCCATTCATTAATTTCCAAAATCTCTGAAGCAAAACAAAAAGGCCTACAAACACTTTTCATCTCTATCGACATAAAGGGTGCATTTGATAATTTGTTGTACTCTTCTATCAAAAACTCAATAGATAATATAACAAACAAAACCAATGTCACAGAATCTTTAAAAGATATCCTCAGCAACCGGAAGGTCATCATACAAACGCAAGAAGGCCCAGCAATTTGGCAACAAACAAAAGGATGCGCACAGGGTTCCTGCAGCGGTCCAGCTTTTTGGAACCTGGTTGCAGATAATATCCTAAAAGCAGACTGGCCACAAAATGTACACCTGCAGGCCTTCGCGGACGATTTTGCCTTTGTTATCTCGCACAAAACCAAAGATGGAGTTCAACAACTAGCTAACAGAGCAATAACAACCTTCTCAAACTGGGCAGAACTAAATAAACTACAAATTTCATTGGAAAAAACAAAATATATGTATCTAGGCAATCTTATAAATCCAGCAAGAATCAAATGGAACAATACTAGAATACAAAAAGTATCAACTCTCAGATATCTCGGAATTATCATAGACGACAAGCTTAAATGGATCCCTCATATCAAGGAAAAAGGCACAAAAGCACTACAACAATATCAACATTTTCAAAGAATAGCCGGAAAGAATTGGGGACTCACAACAGCCAACCGAAAATTAATCTATAAAACAGTAATTGAGAGAATGCTGTGCCATGGCGCAGTCGCATGGGCGCAAAAAATCACAGAAAGCATGAAGAGGAAACTAAATACCATCCAACGGAAATTCCTTTTACTAATAACAAAAGCCTACCATACAACAGCCACTAATAGCCTCCAAGTAATAACAGGAATCCCTCCTCTTCATTTAACAGCGAACAAAGAGGCAAAATTCATAAAAAATTCCAGACTAAGATTACCAACACAGGTCTTAAACACTCCATTAGACCCAACAAAATATGAGGTTATCCAAAGAGGACATCAAATGCACCCAGCAAAATTTCTGATTGACAAACAAATAACCACCCAACCTCTTAAAGAGTACCCAACAGCAAATTCAACATACACAGACGGCTCGAAAAACGACGATGGCACAGGGTCTGCATTTTGTTGCTTCGATGAAGAGAACAGAATTTCGTCAACATGGATGGGCAAGCTTTCCAAGGAAAACAATGTGTTCCAAGCGGAACTCCAAGCCATCTTACAAGCCATTAAACATCATGAGAATGCTTCAAGCAGAGTAAATATTTGGTCGGACAGCCTTTCTAGCCTTCAGGCCATACAAAATCCCACATCTCCACATCCAATAGTAAGAAAAATTCAACTCCAACTCCAAGAACGAAACAACATCAATATTGGCTGGATCAAGGCACACACTGGCCACCTGGGAAATGAGTCAGCCGACGTCCTGGCGAAAAGAGCCATAACAGAGGGGTCAAATTTGGAAATTCTAAAACCAATAAGTCATCTAAAATATATCTTAAACAAGGAGATTCTACAAGAATGGAAAAAGGAATGGGACAAAGGAACAGTTGGCAGACTAGTTCACGAAATCATACCTATCCCTTCTTTCAAACTACATAACTGGTCCCGTTATGAAATTATGTTCTTTTCAGAACACGGACCTTTTACATCATACTTAAAAAGATTCAACCTCCGAAACTCCGACCTTTGCAGCTGCGGAGAGATTGGGACACCACTACACTTTGCCACTTCATGTATTCTAACTGAGAGCTGGCATTTCAAAAAGCCAAGTGATTCCAACATCTTACAATGGAAATTGGGTATCCTTAAAAACACAGGCTCAAGGACTAGATTGAAACAACTACTGGACTTTATTATAGACAACGACTTCTTAATTAATGGACCCTCA
>BGPR01015611.1:19627-36324 GCA_013235015.1 Araneus ventricosus | reverse complement strand
TTCAAATCTTTCAGTGCATTGGACGTGAGAGTAAATACCACATTTCAGGCATCTAGGGTTGCTGGCACGCAGCGGCTGGGTGTGGTGATGGAGGTTACAGTTGAAACACTGTAGAGCACCTGTCCACGTTGAAAGTTGTATTTCCACTTTTAAAGTAGGCAAACATTATCTATATTCCATATCTTTTTTATTTTTGTCCTCAATAGGGAGGGTGACTTGGAAAAGGGGAGGGGGCGTTTGCCCTGAGTTTCAAGAAGTGGATGACTTCCTGTCCACTTTTAAGTCATGATAATACTTAGAAAAAAAAAACCCTTGATTTTGGGGCCTAGTATCCCTGGGAAGACTTCTGATCACAACTTTAATTGGTCTTTCCCATTTGGTACTATTACGTAATATTGCATTTCCTTTTTTTCTTTAAGAAAACGAGTTAGCCTCATATGTTCATCATCAGGTCTTTAGATATAGAGTTTAATGAATATGCTGCCAGATTTTAAGACAACAGGTCCAAAAATTTTCATTTATATTTTGCTGCGCTGTGAAATTTTCTCCTCCTGCCTTTTAAGCATTATAGGGGGGGGGTTTCCTAATTGGGGGTTGAGTTTGGGATGATTCGCCATCGTCTGTTACTTCAGAATTTAAAGTAGCATATTTATTACCAATTGCTATCTTATCATTTAGGTTTTCAGGGTCATTAGAAACAACTGAGAATCTTGCCGTTTGGCGTTTGCTAGGAAAGCTATATCCATCATTATTTTTACGATTAAGTCTATTTGCTTTATCAAGATCAGGGAATTCAACCATATCAGAGGTTAAAGGACGTTTAAGATTTACTCTATCTATGTTTTTGCAGTGCACCGTGCAATTAACTACTGGACAAGAACCAATATCACTAACCTGTTGTTTAAGGTAATCCAGATTTTGTTGATACACCGCTACTCCATTGCTCATCGCAACCCAACCAGGGCTGCCATGCTCCTGTTCTGCCAGCATTTCCGACGCTACTTTAATTCTTGTAGCGACTTCATTCATGTCAGAGGTCAATCGCCTCAAGCGAGCGCAGGTCGTTGAATCGTCCATAGCAGTACAATCCATCATAGCCGAAGAGCCTTCCGGCGTCTCCGTTTCAGCGTTCGTGGGGGAATCCATCCTATTCCGCAAAAAGCTCCGACAGGAAAACTGCAAACCTTAGAAGCAAACTTGTACCTTTTATTAAATTGCTATAATAACTTTAATAGTGGTAAAAAACCAAATAGTGGTAAAATAAAAATATTGATGAAGCAATAAATTCGTTTAATTTTGATTTTATAAAAATAGAAAGCATTGTCACAAATTGAGTTTAAATGAATTTTTAAATGTTTATAAAATTAGGAAAAATATTCTACAACAATTAAATTGATATCATTAAAAAGATAATGTTATGCTCTTTATGGAGGTGTAAAAATAATTTTCTTACCAAAAGTATTTCAGAAGTTTTTTGGCGAAAAACGTCTAAAAGTAATTTAATTATGGAATTTAATTAAATAAATAAAATCTAATTTGAATTGTAAAATTATTTTCACGGCTTTGGTTCCTTCTTGTGCTAATCCATCACTGGGCCAAATTTATCGCCCTGAGTCATACGGTGTGAGCGTGCATAAAAATCCAAAAACTACCACACACATGCTTTTCTTTTTTATATATATAGATTTAATTAATTTTTAAAAACTTGAATTGGATGGCTATGAGTTTTAGTGCCTAAGACACTTTTACTCAGAATGAGTGCTAAGAGATTTAGAGGAACATAGACTTCACCAATGGTAAATCAGATGGGGTACGTGTTAAAACCTGTCAGGCAAATGAGGGGAATGGGCTGGAAAGTGGAATTCAAGTGCAACGATGGGAGAATGAGAGTATGATGCAGCGGGGCAAGGTAGCATGTGCGAACTATGGGGGCTTAAGAGGGGTGGACCATTTTGTAGTGGTATAAGGAAAGGCATATTTTCCATTATTATGGGTATAATTGAGTTGATCCAGGACAGTAGGGTTGGTGTGGTTTACAAGTTTTTGGAAGAAGTTCCTGGAGAGTTCTTTAATAAATTCATCTATAGTTTGAATCTTCAGGTCGTTGTGGATGACGCTGTTTCCAACGTACCAGGGAGCATTGACTATGATTCTAAGGATTTTGTTTTGGAGGATTTGTGCTTTTTTACTGTTGGAAAATGCTGCGAGGCCCCAAATTTGCGCCGCATACATGAGGATAGGTCTCAGAACTTGTTTGAAAAGTAGCAACTTGTTTTCTAGTGTAAGTGGAGATCTTCCAATAAGTGGGATGAGCAGGTGAACTTTGGCCCAGAACTTCTCTGTGTTGTATTTAAGATGGCTTCTGAAGGTGAGCTTGTCGTCTAAGATTAGCCCAAGGTACTTGACCTCTTTGTCCCAAGTGAGACCTTCATCAAAGAACGAGAGAGCGTTTAGTTCTTTCCTGGATGTACCTTTACGGAACATGACTGCATGGGTTTTGTCTGTGTTGATGGCAACACGCCAAAGCGTGCACCATTTCTCAATGTTATTTAGGCCTTTCTGAAGTGTGTGGATGACATAATTTATGGTGCTACCTTGGGCTAAGATGGCAGTATCATCCGCAAAGAAGCAATTCGTGATTTGGTTGGTCTTGGGGAAATCAGAGGTGTAGATTGTATACAGTAGTGGACTAAGGATGCTTCCCTGTGGAGTTCCGGCTTTTATACTTCCAATATCGGAGAGCGTATGATTGAGCTTGACCCGGAAGGTCCTGTTTCTAAGGTAGTTAATAAGGATGAGTATGAGGTAGTTAGGAATTTTGAACTTTATCAGCTTGTAGATCAGACCATTATGCCACATTCGGTCAAATGCTTTGAGGACATCAAGGAATACTCCTCCAGTGTAGAATTTGTGGTTAAAACCCTGGGTGACGGTGTTAGCTACCCTAAGCAATTGATGAATGCAGCCATGGCCTGCCCTAAAACCGTACTGTTCGTTTGGAATGATGCTAAGATCATGACATTCTTCTTTTAATCTTGAGACGATAATTTTTTCAAAGATTTTGCCAATGTTGCTGAGGAGGCTGATGGGACGATAGTTCCCTGGAAGTTTACGATTTTGCCGAGGTTTAGGGAACATCAGGACATGCGCTGTTTTACAAATGGTGGGGAAGTAGATGCAGAGAAGACATTTGTTACAGATTTTAGTGATGAAGGTAATTACATTGGTGGGAATTTGTTTTAATGCTTTGTTAGGAATGCCATCTGGACCAGTAGCCTTCCTGGGATTGATTCTCTTAAGAAGGGATAAGATTTCTTGTGGCGAGGTGAGCTTGATGTTAGAACTAGGTTTAGGATTATCGATGTATCTACGGATTGCTCTATTGACTTCATCTATGTGAGCATCATCGTACGGTTCAGGGTTAGTTTGGAATGAGTTCTCCAAGAAGAATTTGAAGGCGTTTGCCTTCCCCAGGGGAGTGTATTTAATACAATTTTAAAAACTATTTCTTACATCAGTATTTATATTTTATAGTTTATTTATCATGTTTATCCATTTGTTTGATGGAAACAAATTTATATCTGAATGAGGCTATGTGAGAAAGGCTGAAGATCTTTTATTGTTGGAGGTAGCCAAGAGATGGAGCCTTAGAACATTCAATTGTAATTTTATGCCATAGTTTAAATCGTTTATTTTATAATTTATTCGAAGTTTCTCTTTGTTAAAAATTCTAGTTTTAGATTGAACTTTTGTTGAATGTATTTTTGCATGCTTTGGAGTTCTTATTGTATAATTAATATTTTTGTTGAATGCCAATAAAAGCATATATAAGTGTAAGTCAATTCCTTTCGGGATGCCATTTCTTATAGTTCTTTCTAGGGCCTTTGCCTTTTCCGCTTAGATTTCGTCTTATTTTATCTGTTGCTTGTAATGTGTTCTTTTAATCATAGTCAGGTTTCAATATAGTGATGTACCGACGGAACAAATGCCTCGACAACCATTGCGACTGTGTGTAGAAATACACCATGTCCCAAAAACAAACACACAAGCGTAAAATTCAAATTGCAAAAAAGCCAGGAATAAAATGAATATAATATGTGATTTGTTTGATTATAAACGTTAATGGAAGTGTCATTTAGGATTAATTTAATGAAAAATTTAAAGAATGTTATTATTTTTTATAAATCACAAAATAGAGTACCCCATAATTAAAGATATTAACATAATTTCAGAATGGATTTTAAAGTTTAACAAAACGTTTAAAAATGCTAATACTTGATGCCGTTTCCATTACGTTTTGCCTCCTCAAATACCCAATTATCTATTGAAATTCCTAAGTTTCCAAGAATTCTGGGGATAGTTTATACCATGCTTGGTCAATTACTGTTGTAAGTTGCTTCCTCGAAAAATATTGGTTTCCAATTCCATACTAATTTCATGATAGCTTCCTTCACATATTCTCTGTAAGATCATGGTCTGAACTAAGTGCAGGGCAGAGAATACCATTGATAATATTCTGGTAAAATGACATTTTTATCGAGTTTAAATAAAAATCAATGCTCAGTTTTGTTGAAAAACACAATCGGTTCCCTCAGCAATTCCAGTACTGTATTCAAACGATGTTCTTATGTTTGCTGTTAGTCTTCGAGTTCAACTCTTTCATGCAAAAGACCAAGAACCCTTTTGACCATTAAATCAAAAACCACTCCAAGTCATTATTGATTCTGCACTTTGACGACTACAAGAAATACTTTTTGGTCCAATTCTTAAATCATGAGAGTAAAATTTATATTCACTTTTACTCGTCACTGAATACGGCTGAAAGCCATTTATTGCATAAAACACAATTTTCTTAGTCTAGTTCTGCCATGCCATTTTTTAGCCAGCTTTCAAATTTAGCCTCTTCAACATTCTCTTGAAAATTGTTCTTTGAGAATTTCATATTCTTCTGTGAATAGTGTTTTTAGATACTTCAATTGGTCAAAATGTCAAATTTTCTCTGGATACTATACTGACAGGAACATGTTTTTTTTGTCTACCAGACCTTCTTTTATTAAACAAGGTGTTTTTCAGACTGACACTACTCAGATCCATCTATAGTTCGATCTATTTGATGGAATGCTACCAAATTTCGTAGGGTGCCCAACGACGACATGGGAAAAAGATGAATTAAATAAAAATTAATTTGGAATGTCGTAGACAGGGAGAAATGGGGCTCTGTTGTAGTTTACACAACTAAGAATTAGATAAATGGATAAGAAATAAAATGTTTCATTTCAAAACCGTTTGAATGCAGCAAGTTAATTGCCACAAAGAGTTACAGAAATTATATTTCAGTGTACAATATCACTTTATTCAACAAAAGAACTTTCTCGGAAAGGGCACAGATATTTTGCTTTGTGACCACCCTTTTAATGAACCATACATTGCATCCTGTTCACAATATTCTCCATTTCAATTCTCCCCAGATGCAACCTCATTTGACATGGGCAGTGTGCTTGGTGACTGTATAGTAAACCTACGCACATATCTAATTTATTAGGATTAGTTCTCTTCTAGTTTGCTTAATGTGATCAAAAGTGGGACTGTCCTGTAGCTAACTGGATGCGTCTGGTCTTTCTCAGGTTTAATAATTGAAGCAATGTTAGTACGTTTTTCACCAGTTTGGCAAAAAACATTAATTTGAACATTCCACTACATAATGCTACAAGTGAAGGCTCATTCTGAAACGGAGATTTTTTTAACATTTTATTTGCTATATTACCTAATTCTAGCAAATATTGGTGAGTATTTGTGCCTTTTTGTTATCGCTATGTACTTTGGAATTATTTACAGGGTCCATTTGGGGGGGGGGATATTTACACTTTCTCTTTTAAGCAGAATGTTCAGGGAAGAGATGTTCGACTATTTTTTGCGATTGCATTTAGTTGAAGTTTTCAAAAGCTTTTCGGACTCGGGGTTGAGCGCGATTGTAATCAGTTTTAGATGCCAGATCCCTAAATCATTATCAGACCGTCTTCAGTCTATTTCTTTCGTATTTTAATTCCCTGAGATATGAGGGGATATACAATGACTCCTCAAATTTTAGGATCTCGGAGCAATTCTGTTTCTTACAGAGCTTCGAGATAATGTCGTTAGGAATTTGCTGTACTTGGACTTCAAGGTCACTTTTAGTATTAATTGGTGGGAGAAAATATACACATTGTAACTTAGGTCTCTATTGATTTTTTCAGTTGGGAGTGAGTCGTTGCTTATCGAGAATAATTGGTGTTATGAGAGGTTTAAATTTAAGAAGTACTGGTCTGTGATCAGAGGAGAGTACAGGTATTGACTCGATATGGTGATCGTAAAAGAAGATTTTAGATAATACAAAATTAGTTGTACATGCAGCATAAGTTCCGGATCTAATGGTGGTGGGAGGAAAGAGCAATTAAGATTTTTCAGTTAAAAAAATTTAGTAAGACTTTACCTGTCCTGGTAGTAAATTTTGAATTCCAGTGTGCATGGTGTTTATTAAAGTCGACAGATAGAACGACACTGTGTTATCATTAAGAATTAGTGGAAATGATGGTATAGAACCTTAAGGAATGTAAGAGAGCTAAGGTAGAATGAAGGGAATGCGTTTTCGGCTCAGATATTAGACGGTTAATGAACGATCAAAAATTTGAGAGCAAAATGAAATCGATCAAGAAAAAAAGCATGAGATAGTTTTAAAGACGTCACTCAGAAATCCTAATCCGAAATTACAAGGATCTTAACTATGCGATGACAGTACAAAAAGTACTGCAGAACTTTGAAGAAAGGTTTTGTGACAAGAGCTTCAAAATACATTTTTTGGTCTCCAAACTTGAGTATTTTCCTGAAATTCCTGATGTAGTGACCAGTGGCGGTTCGTCAGCTCAGAAATAAGCTGTGCTGCAAAAGTTATATAGACCTAAGTTGTAGGAAATATTGTGCTGATTATTTAGGTATATAATGACGATAGACAAAAAATTCACAGTGTTTGAGTAATAAACAGAAAACTGGGAGAAAATTTTTTATGTTTTTTGGCTATAAATAAAATCGCTACAAACAATTTGATGACAAATCACAGATTTGTAATCAGCACCCCAAAGAAGATAAATGAGTAAAAAACTACAATTCCTCCAGATTTTGATTAAAAAATATTTAATAAGAGGAGAAAGCGAAAAGAACCCAAAGGGGGAAAGCAAATGCAGAAGTTCCCCTAAACGAGTGCTGTGAAAATCACAGCTCGATGGCTTCTAATTTCAAAGGGAGAGTGAGTTCCTTTTTTCTCCGACTGAGAGCTTCATGTTGCTCAGTGCTCGAATTTTGCTCCTTACGAGGGGAAGAACTATATGTAGTTCTGGTCTGTCTCTCTCTTTATTCTTGATTGATTTCCGGCTTCTTTTGAAGTTTTTTATTACTATTTGGCCTTTTTCGTTGATCATTGAAATATCAAAGTGGAAAAATAAGCCAATTAGAATTTCGGGGAGGACTGCAGTCATAATGGACGATCCGTCACTGGTAATAAATGAAGAAATGGGTGAGATAATTTAAGAAGATATAAAATGCATGCAAAATGATAACATGGTCATTGGAATGTGAATATGTTGGGGCTAAAAACATTGGACTAGCTGCAAAATCTGATGAAGAAGCCTTCCTTTGAAGTGAAAATAAAATGAATTTGAATAATTTGTTAATAATTTTCCTAGATATATTTCTGATTATTATTTGATTTTTTGAATAATTTTTTGTATATAAATTTTAGTAAAATAATAAATATATTATAAATTGTTTATATGAGAATTTTTTTAAAATGATTCAAATACGAAATTTTAAATTTCGCAATTGTTAAAAAGTTATTCCGTGATACAGAAAAATTTATATTATTTTCAAAATTGGCATGATAAATGTCATAATTTACAAAATTTTATGTAAACCCCAATCAAAAAGTTAAATTTCGCAGGTTTGTGTTATCTTTTAAAAAAAAAAAAAAAAAAAAAACACAATTCGACATTTTTTGGTTTAACTTCAATATACTATAAAAAAACAAATGTATGGAATCTGACCATGAGACAAATATAGCCTAGAGTACTGCCTCTGCATCTTTGATATCAATCAACAATGAATTCCTTTTTATGTTAAATAAAACAATCTTTTTTCAAACTAAGACCATCAAACAGTTAAAATTTTATTAAGTCTTGAAATATTAGAAATATTTGAATTATCTCTTGACAACTTTTCTGCATGATAAAGAAGTTGAAATTACATTTTATTTTGAATTATTTATTCCTTAAGGAAAAAATTTCTCTTCAAAAAAATGTGTAGGACGATTTCTTCCAGAATATCTGAAATTAAATTTTAGAAGTTAAATTAATTTATTATTTATTTTTTGTTTAAAAACTATAAAATATTTGCATTCGTATACTGGTGCAGTGTAAAGACTATTTTTTCATATTTGAATTTTTAAAATTATTTTTTCTAAAATTATCACCCAGCGTTGTGGATATTCAATGCAATCGATTTAAATCCTAAGGGTAAATGAAGAAACCTCTAGCTGCGATAATTTTTAAAGCGATATTTAAATTCATGAACACAAAATAATCTTTTTAACTTTTGTAAAAGGTTTACATTCAATTACATTTAATGGAATTATAAGTGGTTTCTCTTCAACTTTGAAAAAAACAGAACTACAAAAGTTTCTCAAAGCTCTACTCTAAAACTCACTAATTTCAATCATTTCGGTTTCTTTCACTTTGTTTTTCCAAAACATGTTGTTCTTCATAATGATGGGGAGTGTAAAGATTTCTGCTTTTCGAATTATTATTTGTATTTAATCCCTTTGTACTATTTAAAATGCTCGTAAAATAGTTTATTTTCCTTTGTTAAGCATTTTGAAACAAAGTTTGTTGAATTTTTGTCTTCAAATAGAGATACATGGTGCTCCAAATACACACCGAGGTTGAAAAAGCCTCTTCCGCTGTGAAATGGCCATTTCAAGACATGTTTTGTTGTTTCAAACTATACTATGCGTTGTTGCATACTATTACATATATAATGTGTTTCGAAAATCATGGCGAAGCAAGATGCAAACGTGTAAGTGGTACTTACATCGCGTGAAAATAAATTTAAAAGTCAGATGAATTCAATCAAACACTTAAATGTCTAGTAGCACATTTTTTACTCTTCATATTTTTAAGCCAGATTTAATACAGCGATCTGAATGCAGAATTTTAGTTTATGCATGGTGTACATGATTTCGAATAATATTGAGACATTTCAGATTCAAATATTTCAAATGTATATTTAAATATTAATAAATAAATAAAAAGGAAACTGCTTTTCTAACTCTCCATTTTAGATACTTTGCTAGTATGATAATTTCTGTGAAATTCGAGAAGTTTCTTTTCGTAAACTGTCATGTTTCAAACTGGTGTTTTGCAATAAAGGAAATGAAATCATTAATTGAAAAGACAGCAATTAGTTTCTATTTAACGCCTGTTTGAGACTTTCATTTTGCTTACGAAATAATTCGGTAAGTATTACTTGAACAAAACTTCTTTGGAATAATTCACACTTAAATTCATTTTTCAGACATAGTTTATACATTAAAGGAAGTAGAATTAAACATTAGATGTGAATGAACGTGCTTTGAGACCTCTACCACTATTTTAATTCAATCTTTTTCTGTATATAAATTCTTTTTCAGGTAACTCAACCTTGCCTGTCGAATGGAAGAATTTCTTTAATTTAAAGCTTGGTCATTTATGTCCGAGCTGGTAAACGAAAGTAAAAGTCGTTATATTTTGAATGTACTAGAAATAAACGAAGTGGTTCCATTTACTTCTGATTTTGAGATTTCATCGCATTCTGATAACTGTATGAAGGTATTTTATTTGGAAACCGGTAAAAGGAAAGACATTTATCAGAATTATACATTTCAGTTATTGGACAATAGGGTAACGATGTTAAAATTGGATAAATATTTGTATGTCATTTCCTTTACAAATTTAACTTATATATTGACATAAATAGGAAAAAAAATAATTGATGGGCTAACAAATCTCTGTGTTCAAGTTGATGTAGCTCTTATTTCAAGTGGTAACGTTGTAATCATCACGTACAAGAGGTATTATACGCTGATCATTAGCAAGTTTGAATAAAAAATGGCTGACACCATATTCACTTTTTTACTCGTTGGAAATTATGGAATTCAGAAAAGGTAATATCTAAATATTTTTGGAAATTAGATGATTGAATTTCTATAATATATAAGAAAAATATTGTTTTATATTATGATTTGTTGAACAAATATGATTTTTTGAAAATTGTATTTCTAATTCATTTAGACTTTCAGAAATGATTAATGGCAGCCCTAGCAAAATGTTTATTTTCTTGAAATCCACTCTATTTTCGTTCTATTAAGACAATTTAACAGCTAAAAATGTTTTAATGTTTCAAAGTAAAATATTTGTATTATCTCTTGACATATTGTCTAAATGATAAAAAATTAAAATTGCATTTTTCTGAATTATTTATTCCTTGAGGACAAAATTTGTCTGTAAAAAATGTTTAGGACGATTTAATTCCAGAAATTGAATTTTAGGAGTTTATTATATTTATTTTTCATTTTATTTTCTTCATTTTTTTGTTGAAAAGCAATAAAAAATTTTTCATTCGTATACTGTTGTCTTGTACACACTCTTTCTTATATTTGAATTTTTAAAAATCACTTTTTTCTGAAAATACCACTCAACGTTCTAGATATTCATTGCATTCTACTTAAATCCTAAGGTTAACTGAAGAAACCTGTAGTTGTGACAATTTTTAAGGAATGGATAGTTTCTGGAAGACGTTAAGCCGGTGTCCAACACTAGCTGTGAAAAGTCTCATGGCGAAACAAACTGGACCAAGTTTCCTCGACGCTTATCCATGAAGAATTGGCCCACTGTGTCTCTTTCCTAAGAAAAGTCGAATGCAATAATATGATAAAATTCTTCACTGTTGCATGTTTGACTGAGTAGAATTTCTACACTTGCAACTTCATTTTTCTAGTTATATCAATTAGAATGAATATACAGGGTGTCCAATAAAGTCATTCTACCCCACATTAACTTTAGAACAGCTATAACTAATGACACAAACTTAGTATCTATGTATAATAATGTGACCATGCGCTACACGGTGGGTTCAGCGCCACCTGGCGGAAAACAACTGAGTTAGCGTTCCTATCTGGAAAAAATATGGTAAAAAAGTCAATTACAAAATTGCAGAACGTCTTTGATTTAGTACGAAAAGTCACCTTGAGCGCAATAATGCTAAGAACAAAACGTGAAAAATGCGCATTTTTTGGCCGAGATTTTCCAGATTAACTTGAGAAAGGCGGCAACTGTTGTCACCACCTTGGTGTCTAGGTATAGTAATATGACCATGCGCAACATGGTGAGATCGATTACAGCGACACCTGGCGGCACACAACGGAGTTAGCTTTTCTATCTCGAAAACTGTACAAGATACGGGAAAAAATTCAATTACAAAATTGTAGAGGGTCTATGAAGTAGCACGAAAAAAACCTTGAGTACAATAATGCTAAGAACAAAACGTGTCAAATAAAAGAACTAAATAATAGACGTTCTACAATCTTGTAGATACAACAGATATATTCATTTTACTCTACACGATTTTCTATTTTTCAACAATACAAAGAAATGTGTGTAAATGAGTTCGAGGAACGTGTAAAAGAAAAATCGTTTGAAAATTTAATTTTGAACTTCAGTTCTTTATTAAAATTAATCAGTTGGAAGCATTAACTGATCAGTCAAGATTTCTTTATGAAACAACATAATTCTTTAAGCAAAACATCTATTTCAATAAAATGAAATTTGCAATAAAGAATAATGTTGTTTTTTAATTAACCTCTTCAGCTCTGGCGTCATAATATTAGGACACATCTTTATATTACTCTAGATTCCACATTTTAAAGAATGTAAACTTCAAAACCCTATGTCCTGCTAGTTATGCATTCAAGAATGGCAAGATGCTTTTATTTCCTCTCAATAATTGGCAACATAGTCATAACAGAAAAAAATGGAGGCTTCTGACCATCTGCAGTCAAAATTCAAGTGCATGTTTTTTGATTCCTCAAAAACATTATTATATTTAATCCTCTGCTTTTTGAAAAATTCTGTAGTATAAATCACACTATTTCTGCCTAATTCAGAGCTTTTAACGTAAAAATAATGGGAAATTGTACTACAAATGAGAATCAAACATTTGTTCTACTAATATTACATCAAGGCTTAGAGCAAATATGAATTTTTATACTTGTTCTGTTATTAGAACACCATGTCTCTATAGTACAAAACTTTTACTTTGTTTCACAGTTAACGATATATCTTCTAAAAATATTGTGTTGGGATGTAAATTTCGCATATTTTACAGTTATTATTCAATTATTAACCATTAAAATTTACGCAAAATTGAAAACAGAATTACGAGGTATTTCAGATAAATATCTTACAGAAGGTGGCAAAATCACTGTAGTGAAATGGTACGACAATCGTGCGGACGTAGTTAAAATAAGGAGGAAAAAAGGTGTCACTTTTTTGAAATTTCCAGACCTGAAATAGTAAAGTTTTACAATAAAAGTATGGGGAGGGTGGAAAAGCATTACTTATTAATGTCATTGTACCAAACAAATATAAAGATAAAAATTAAACCCTCTGAAAGTATCTTTCATTATTTCAATAAGGCAAAAACAAATTCTTGGTGAAAGTACAATAGACATGCAAATTGTTCTGGAATTCATCAGAAAAACTAAATAGATTTATTGGACTTCACATTACAAATATCAGAAGCTCTCTCATTTTCAAATTAGTCAGCTGTGCTTACCAAATCCGGGCGTCTATCAAGTAATAACCCTTATCTAACACCTCCAAAGAAAAAGTTAAATCTGTCAGACCTTGCAATGACGTGAGATTTGATGGGATATACCATATGATTGAAAGAAGTTTAAAGCAACAAAGATGCAAATAGAAAGGTTGTACTTTCAAAACTTCATCTTTTTGTGAGAAATGTGAAGCATATTTATGTTTTCGTGCTCAAAGAAATTATTTCAAATCATTTCATTCAAAATAATTGTAAATTCAACTTAAAATAAAAAAATCTTTTTACTTAATTGAAGCCTGGTGTCCTATTAACAGAACAATAATTAATTAGTTTGCTAATCGACAAAAAAATATGTTATATCATATTTATGTTATTTATATATAATATAGCGTATTTAAACACTCACTGACTTTTTATCTGTCCTGTGCTTAATTCAGGGCCGAAGAGGTTAAAATTTTTACTTTATTTTGTGCGCCATGACAGATTTGTTTCAGCACCTTACATTTCTGAGCATTGCTCCAATCATTCCAGTCCACTTCTAATCGGAACCCAGTATTCCGTACACTTTCCATTCTGTGGTTAATAATTGAGAAAAAATAAATAAATGTTACATGACAAAAATACAAGAGAAAAGGCAGATATAAGAAATCGTCGCTTAACAAGCAACACCGCCTATCTCAATTTTTTGAAATTTCAAAGAGGAAGAAAAAACTGAAATTTCGCAAAGAATAGCGAATATTTCTGAATTTTTTTAACATCTGAAAGAAAGATGCAATCTCATGTTAATTCAAGATGTAAAACAAATTTCAGAAATATTCGTAATTCTTTGCAAAATTTCATTTTTTTCTTCCTCTTTGAAATTTCAAAAAAATAATATAGGAGGTGTTGCTGGTTAAACGACGAAATAGAAACGCATAGATGTCAGAAAACTAAAACATTCTTTAAACTGAATTGTATCATTTCATTTTAATATTAGGGAACAGCAACAGGAGGCACCACAAGTACTTGGATGAAAAGCCGCCAAGTAAGTTAGTGGGGTCTCGCTTCTCTGGTGGATAGAGTAATGGAGATCTTGATGTATTGGGTCCAACGCCGAGGACGTGTCGTACAACAGTAAGGGTACGAATACGGCTCAGAGCTGAAATAACGTGTCGTTGGTGTTCACTCGGAGCATTTAGCGAATCGTCGCTCCCAGGTGGCGCTATATATTCGGCATTTCGGTGGTAAACCGAACCGATCATGGAAAGAGAGACGTGGTTAAAAATGGAAGCGTTATTATTGGAAAAGGATACTCTGACAATGTTTTTGTTAAACAAAAAATTACATAAGAAAATCGGAATAGGAGATTTTGGGCATCCAACTTTAATTTAGTTATGCAACTCATTAAATTTTTAAATGAATAGTTTTTACTGCCATTTTTTGGTAAGAGTGACTTTCATTACGACAATGAAAATTATTTTTATTATGAAACTGTATAACATGCATCAAATAGACTAAACACATAAATTACTGATAGTTTAAGTGTTTAGAAACACTTAATTCTAATTGTTCTATTTCTAAACTGCTCACATATAAAAATCTATAAAGCCTAAATTTAATCTGCAGTCGAAATCAAACCCGCCTATCAATAATCAAAAAACTTCTTAAATTTTCGATAGTTTTAAATTCCAAACAATATTTGAAAACTATTGCATGGAAATAGCTCAGTATTATTCACTCACCCTTTTCTACTAAAATTCTACTGATATGCTTGATAAACATCTTAAGTAGCAAAATAAAAACACACTTTTCATTCCACACATACAATAGAAAACAAATTATAAACAGTCAACTACAACAATGAAAATTATTGCTACGAAACTTTATAACAGCACCATATAGCCTAAACACATGAATTACTCATTATTCAATTTTTTGAGCACTTGTTCTACTAAAATCCTACTGTTATACATGATAAGCATTTTAAGTAGCAAAATAACATTTAAATACTACACATAGAATAGAATTAAATTACAAACATTCAGTAAAAAACCATGCATACTGATAATTATTTATTAAGTGAAAATGCGAATGTGCCAATTCGCAGACAATTCAAAAGTTATAAGTGAAATATTGTTGAATTTATCTAAAACAATAATCATTTTCAACAAGTTGTTATCTGTATTGTTGCAAACTATGCATGAAAATATATTCTGAAATGTGTTGAAATTAAGGAAAAAAAATTGCTTGACAACAAAATTCAAATTCTAAAGATTGTTTTAAATCTTAATATATAGAATTTTTTTCCTGCAATAATATTTCAAAAATTATTCCGAAAACATGAAAAAATGTAGCTTGATTTTACATTCTCATCCACACAGATACACACGCACATATTCTGAATTACAAATAACAGTTTAAGATTAATAAATCAGTATACAGAATATAATTAACTAAAAGTAAGAAAAAGTGCTTTTGACGTCTAAAAACTTATAAGTTTTCACTTACCTTCAGAAAAAGATTCAGCTTCAGATGCTGCCATCTACCTAGATCGAATACCGCTTGCAAAAAATATCACGTCTGAACACTGTAACTTGTTTCTATAGAACCATGCGACGATTTGCCGCCAAAACCGGAGCGTTCCCATTGGTAGACGAGGGTACGCGCGCGGCGAGAAACGGAAACAAAACTTTGTCGCGCCAGTGTGAACAGCGACATTAGAAAACACGGGATCACACCTCGCGTCACGGCTGTAACTTTCGGCGTAAACGCGTCGTGTGTTCGTGCCCTTAATTTTAGCTCGCACCATCATTCGGCAGCTGCTTGCACATTAATTCCAGGTGTTTGAAATGCGTTGATACCCATTCACACCTGCAATGCGATAAAACCTTTAATCTAAAATGTGAAGGAAAAATCCAAAACCCCAAATGTATTAATTGCAATGAGGAAGGGCACCTCGCCTCATGGCGAGGGTGCAAAAAATTCCCCGAGCTAATCGTAAAAAAACCCAGAGAAATTAAACCCACTAAATTTGTTGACCCTCAAATTTCCTATGCCTCAATAGTTTAAGAAAGCTTAAATTCAAATTATGGCAACGTGTCGGAATCGTCTAGCAAAGAATTCCTACCGAATTTCCCCCTGAAAAAGTTGAAGCAATTAATGATCTTATATTCGTTCTCGGTGAATTCCAAAAAATATTCGGAAGTGCAAACATTCCTGAAATTGCCAATAAGATAAGAACAACAAATGATGAACTCGACAGACTTCAAATTTCCACTAAATTCCTCAAACTGCCTTTTAAATTCAGTTACTAAACTGTTCTGAGAACTCCCTCTTTTCTCTACTTTCACCATTGTTGTTTCCAAACAACCCTGAACAGATTCCCACTGGTGCAGTTGGCTTGTCACGATCCTCTCATCTATTCCTCTCGCGTTCACTTTTTTTTGCCAGCGTCAGTAAATTCCTGATATTGCTTTCTTTTTATTTTGTATTATAAATTCTGAATCTCTTATCTCCGGATATTTGTTTTTATCCTTTCCTTAAATTCATTTTAATCCAGATAGTTACATTTTATGTTTTAACAAATTTTTCTTTTATCTTAAATTTCTTAATTTTTATTATTTTAAAGCACACTTTATTTTCAATAGACATGCCGATAGTTACTAAGAGCCGGATTTTCCCATGAAATGCAGATGATGGCTTCAGCCAGTGGCCGAAGAGCTGCAGTTTACCACCTCAAATATGAGTGCGTGGATTCAAAGAGCGTCTGATGGATGTGCTTGGATATTATCTCAGCACTGAAATCGATCTGTCGGCGTCCACAGGGG
>BGPR01015611.1:0-19617 GCA_013235015.1 Araneus ventricosus | reverse complement strand
TGTTTTGGATTGGACCTCGTAAATATGAACTTCTGTCAGATGACGAGGACGGCACCTTAGCTGGCACCCGCCTCAAAACTTCCGCGCCACATCACCTGGAGGATGCTTGGCCACTGCGTATGATTATACATGCAATAATCCCCATATACGGCGAATAGGGTTTTGAACCTCTAGGCCTCCGGCTCCGAAGGCAGTCTTTACCACAAGGCCTGCGTGGCCTTTAACATACGGTGGAAATATACGAAAAAAGAGATGGAAAAACACTCCCACTGTTTCGTTTAGAAATTAAGTACAATTAACTTCGATTAACTGTCAGTTTCTGATATCGTATTTGTCTAAATATAACAACAAACAGACGCCCGACGAAAGAGCTTACTGGTTGAAATGTGACAAAAGGGATGGAGGCCTTGAAATCTCAAATGATGATGAAATTGTTCTTCGCGTGACTGCCACTGAAGAAGAAGCAATTGTCGGCGATGAAGAATCAGTTCTTAACCATAAACAGACAATCAGCCACTCAGAATCAGAAACAAAGTTAACAAAGCGCACCGATTGGTTTAAAATACAACAGGATGCAGATACAACACAAATCCTTTGTGTGCAACGGATCATCGCTGTGCAGAAAGTTTGAGCCTCAAAGACGGAAGAGAAGGATAAATTGTTTCAAAGTAACGTTAGTTTCTAGTATTGCAGTGCATTTCTGCACATTACTACTCTTATATTGAAATTCATATTGATGATTTTGTAAAATTAAATACAATATTATGTATTATTCACTTTTAAGGGATTTTGTCTTAATTCTTCTCCCAAGTCAGCAGTAAAATCACGTGACTGTACATATGTATTAAGATATATCTTTTATCCGTCTATCCGGTTATCCGTCTCCGGCCTAGTCCGCATGGAGACGGTTAATCGAAGTTCTACTGCATTCCGCCTGAGAGAACTTTAATGTAAAACTAAAGATAAATCTCAGTAGTGACTTTGAAAACCAGTTTATCGAACCGTTGGGAAATTAATGAATTACATTTTCTTTCTTCAGCAAATGAGTGATAATGTAATGCAGGTGTGTGGTCCCTTGGACAAACATAATTCAATTGTTGTATAATAAGTCAGACAGTGCCGATATACGTATTGATTAAGAATTATAAATATTTTAAAAGTCCAATAGATTCCAATATAAAAATCCATCTTTTTTTACTCAAACTTGCTAATGGAAACTTGCAAACTTTCTTAAAGCTTTAGATAATTTAAAAAATAATTTAAAAGATAACGGTTACCCAAATAATATTTTTAAAGTTAATAACTTATTTTAAAAGGATTGAAGAGCTTTTATTCTTCTGTTAATTTGGTTCGAATTTTTCTCCATAGATGGAGCTAGGTATGCTAGCCTCTAGACATATTTTCCCTTCGTTCTGGTATGTTTCTCGAAAGCGTCATACTTACTTCTATTTTCGCAAATGATAAAGTGTTTACTTATCTTTATTGATTTCTTATAAAAGACTTTATTAAGTTTTTCTTTTTCTATAGAGGTTCTTTCCTTTATTTCGGTCAATGGATAAATTCAGGCCACAGAGGTTATAATGTTGTGACTACGTAGTCATTCCCTTGACAGAAAATTTATCCATATTAGAACTCCGATGGCGAGTGGCCTTTGACAACGTAGGCCATTCGAGTTTCCTTCAGTTTTTTCCATTCTAATTATTTTCTTTTATGTGTTTTAATTAATTTAATTATTAAAGAATGATTTTTTTGTTGTTTCATTCTGTAGTAATTTGTTAGTTAAATTTGAACAATTTTGTTGATGTAATCACTTAATGCGGCATGCGTTGGCGCGCAAAAGGTGCATTGTTATCTCTATTTTTTTATTTCTTCTGTATTTTTTTTTTGTATTCATTTATCTGTATTTTGTATTTTAAGTTATGTTGCAGCATTTTTACGCCATTCAGACTAATACAAAGTGTGATTTTTTTAAAAATTTTGATATTTTTGTTAATTGTTTCTAATGATCAGCGTAGAATACCTCTTCTACATGATGCTTACAACGTTATCACTTGAAATAGCAGTTATATCACCTTGAACCCAGAGATTTGTTATCCATCAATAATTTTTTTCTTATTTATGTTAATAAGTAAGTTAAATTTGTAAAGGAAATGGCATACAAATTTTTCTCCAGTTTTAACATAGTTTTCCCTGTTCTACAATAATTGAAATAAATAATTCTGAGAATTATTTTTCCTGCTACCTGTTTCCAAATAGAATACATTCATACAGCTAACAGATGGTGCTGAAACCTCAATATCAGAAGTAAATGGTATCACTTCGTTTATTTCCTAGTACATTAAAAAAAACAACTTCTACTTTCATTTACCAGCCGGACATAAAAGTCCAAGCTTTAAATTAAAAAAAAAACTATATATTAGAAGTGATTATAGCTTTTGTTGCAAAAAGAAATTTTATATATATAAAAAGATTGAATTTAAATAGTGGTAAATCTCTCAAACATGTTCATTCACATCTAATGTATTTTACCTTTTTCTTTATTGTGTAAAATATGTCTGGAAAATGAGTGTAAGTGTGAATATTCCAAAGAAAGTTTGCTCTGAATTATTTCGTAAGCAAAATTCCTGTCTAAAACAGGTGTTTAGTCGAGAATAATTGCTCTGTTTTCATTTGATGATTTAATTTCCTTTATTGAAAAACACCATTTTTTAACATAGTAGTTCACAGTCTACGAAAAGAAACTTCTCGAATTTCACAAAAATTATCATGCAAACATAGTATATAAAATGGAGAATTAGAAAAGCAGTTTAGATTTAATGAATTTAATAATATTTAAATAATCATCAGAAATATTTGAATCTGAAATACCTCAATATTATTCGAAATCATGTGCACGATGAATAAACTATAATTCTGTATTCAAATCACTGCATTTATTCTGGTTTAAAAATGTGAAGAGTAAAGAAGGCGCTACTAGACATTTAAGTGTTCTATTGAAATTCAACTGCCTCGTACAAGTATTTTCCCGTGATGTAAGTACAACTTGCACGTTTGAATCTTCCTTTGCATGAGTTTCGAAACATATCATACATTTGCAACAACGCATAGAACCAATGAATCAATAACAATTAATGTTATAAGCAAATCAATACTGGCAAAGCTTAATGGCTGGACAGCGCTTCAGCGTATTAGTGTGTAGAGAATCATTTGTATTCCTAACAACCCAATAAAACATATATATGCTATGGTTTTGTCCTAAGAATTAATGAATACTGAATTTCCCATATGAATCCTCTGAAGGCAAGTCAGAAATTTGCTGTTATCGATCTTTTATTTGTTCAAGAACGAAAATATTAACTCTAGTTTATTCGTGATCGTTCGCTTCTCTTCCTCAAATATCTCATTTAATCTCTAAACACTATGTTTGCTTCATCAATATAATTTTCCTTTTCTGCAATATATTGTCACAAATATGTAAATTTGTTTTCCTACATACTAATCTTGGCGACAAACCTGGCGAAGATTTTTGAGACTTGGCGACAAATTTACTGACTTTGGCGGTGAAATGAATTTTCCGAAAAAATTCTGAACTGAGGACCAATCTCTACTGGCAGACAGTAACTTCATGAACCTGTTAGAGAATACGTCACTTCCTACGTAATGACGTCACTTCCCATTGAAGAGGTATAAAAGGAAGCTCTCAAACCAAGAATAGTCAGTTGGACTTTGATCAGCATTGAAGCTGGTGAACTGAGAAACATTTTGAGCGGTATTTAAAAGTGCTGTTTATTTATACAAGTGCTGTTCCGTTTTGTTGTCTGTTCTACGTCCATTTGTTGCTGAAATCTTCGTTAAATGAAATAATTAATTTTTTTATTATCCAGCTTGTTATTCTGCTTTCACGTACACGCACAATACAATTTTTGTTACAATATTAATGTTCTTAGCAGTGAAGGTTCGTCCATTGGGGCTGCAGAGCTGCAGCACTCCCTGAAATTTTTATAACATGTATTTATGTTTTTAATCTTATTCGCTTACTTTTTCACTCTCAGATTTCCATGAATTACGAAAATGCGAAAAAAGTAATAAAAAATTGAAAAGAAGACGGAAAATGAATCAACAAGTAATAGATAAGCAGGTCTGGGTTGCAAAGTATTCTGCCCCCCCCCCAAAAAAAAAATTCATGCACTGCGCAGAAAATCTAGAGAGGAAAAGCAACTATTTCTCCCTTTAAGTCAAACGGGCTATGGGGCGAGGAGCTCTGGCTGGCAAGGAGCCAACTGAATGAGCAAAAAGATGGTTTTTTTAATTTATTTTTCTTTTTTCCTCATTCCCACACAAAGTGGAAATCTCATTGGCTGTTTATTGGTTTTGGTTTTTGTTTGTGTTGCGTCGACAGAAGCACATCTGGTTGATTGATTATTTGCTTTCTCTGATAGAAGGCTAGATTTCTTTTGAAGAAAATATTCATTTTTGGATGTGTGTTATCGAGGGAAGTAGGCGAGGAGAGAAGTGTGTATGTAAAGATCTGTTTTTTGTTTCTCTGTCGTCTACAAAATTGTCCCATCAACATTCAGTGAACTTTCATTTAGTAAAACTAGTAATAAATGTCATTTATGTAATTTGTTTGAAAAGCAGGAAATTTCATATCTGCTGTTGGAATTTCAGGGCCTCGAAGAAGTGAATGGAAAACCGATTATAAAATTCAATCAGTTAAAACATGAAGCAAGTAAAGTCAAAACATTACTCGTCGAAATCTTCCATGTAATCATGTGTTTTGAGTTTTCGAAATGAATATTATTTCTGCACTGTATCTTTCATGTTTAATAAAGAAGCTCTAATAAGACGTAGCACCTTTCATCTGTTCAAACAAGTAGAAAAATTCTGAAACAAATCTGAGGTCCATCTCCAAATAGCCTACTTTAATTTCGAAAAGGAAATTTTTAAATTGAATTAAATTAAATCATTGCTGTCGAAGACTAGTTTTGTACTTTTTGTTATTGTTTATTTCGGCTACAGAGAGTAGTTTCTTTAAAGACGATTTGTTTCTCATTTATAAAACACGAGTCTCCAACCGAGGGGCTCCGCGAGTACACAGATGAGATGCCGCCGGATAAGAAAGTTGGTCTCGCTTCTATGGTGGGTATAGTAATAGTGGATGCGAGTTGCTCTCCACCAGTGATAGTGCGTGATTCCATCGGGAGTGGTCGGGTTGTGGCCGGCAATGGGTACTAAGAGTCCAGTCTCCGTTTTCGAGCTCTTGCAGCGGCTGTCATTCAGAAATTCCGGATACCAATGTTTAAATAAATCGGGTGTGGTGAAATGTTACTCTTAAAATTTAATCTTTTGCCTTATGATTCATGTGTATTTACTATTATGGTATCTAAATTTTAAATGCATAATAGGAATTTTGTAATATATTGTGTTTTAAATCTAAAATTTAAGTAACAGATTCAAACCCACCACCACCACATTTCTGCGTCTGCATATTGTGTGTTTAACAGTATGCGGGGCAGACCACTGGACTAGGGGCATTGAAATTTGGCACAAATATACTTTGAAAGGCGGGTTGTTAACTTTAAAGCCATTTTTTTCAAGTTTTAATTAGTTCAAAATTAAAAGAATTTCGCGCTTTTCCTTGATAACCGTGGAAAATATGATTACAGAAAAATATTTTTACAACTTTTAAAAGTAAAAGAAAACATTTCTCCTATTATTCTACAGTGAATGCAGTTTCAATTCTGCAGCATATATAATTCAGTCTTAACTTGAAGCTGCACTATGCTGAGAGTGACGTCACGTAAGAAGCGTTGTAATCGAACTGGCTATTACAAGCTCAGACACTCCGCTCTTGTCCTCTTGTATATTACGCGTCTTCACATTCAGCTATGGCCGGCATTATGTTAGTATTTTAATGCTGTTAATAAATTATTTATTGTTGAGTAACATGGCATCATAATTGGAGTCAACACCTATGCAATAATTATAAAAATACCATTAGAGTTGCAGTACAATTTTTAACATCGTTTCCCCATTTGTCCAATGTTTGAAATGTATTATTCTGATGGAATTTTATCCGACTATCCGTTCTCCAAATAGAAGTCATAAAACATCCTCTGATCTAACAGATAGTTCAAAAACCTCTAAATCAGAAAAAAACCGGAATAACATCGCTTTTTACTGCGCCCTTCAAATGAAAATAACTTGAACTCTAATTTTTTTTCTCCCAGCCAGCACATAAAAATTCCC
Organism: Araneus ventricosus; assembly: GCA_013235015.1. Taxonomy (NCBI): domain Eukaryota; kingdom Metazoa; phylum Arthropoda; class Arachnida; order Araneae; family Araneidae; genus Araneus; species Araneus ventricosus. The sequence continues at coordinate 13,368 of BGPR01015611.1, read as the reverse complement.
GCTTTAAAAATACAGGTCAATTATATAAGATTGTTTTAATTAATTTTTGTAAAGAAAATTTTTATTTAAAATAGCGGTAAATCTAATATAAACATGATGATTTTTCATATCCAAAATGCTTCTTTTTATCTACGCCCTTTAATGTTGAAACTATCACTAGAAAAATAAGTAAAATGCGAAGGCTATTAGAGAAAGTATGTTCAAGCAATACCGAGCAAAAGTTAATTCGTAAGCAAATTGACAATCTTTGAAAATGCCTTAGAACAGACTTTAAGTGTAGAAAAACTGCTCTCTTTTCAAATGACGTTTCCTTTCTTGCGAAATACTATTTTGTAACATGGTACTTGAAAGTTTAGGAAAGATTTGGAATAATGTTTCAACATTATTCCAAAAATATTTGCATCTTTCGATGATTATAATTCTTTATTAAAGTTATTCCATTAATTCTGGATAAAAATATTCAAAAGTTGAGGAAGCTTCTGTAATAATTTTCGGTTGGAAATCATTAGATTCTTTAAGCTCTTTTAACGTGTTGAAGGTACAAATAGAATATTTGCATCTTTTTTCTCCATAATTTTTGAAACATATGCATGCAGTAGCATCCCAGCATATAGTATATTTTGAAACAGAATGGTATACCAGAAATGGCCATTTTCCAAGGGTGGAAGATTATTTCATAAATTGTCAATCTCGGTGTCTATTTGGAGAAGCGTGTTTTGCTATTCGAGAAGAAAAATCCAGGGAACTCCATTGTAAAAGACTACCAATTGCAATCAAATATTTTGCAAGCCTTTCAATTACTAGGAAAAAGATAAAATACAAATAAACACTCAAAAAACAGAATTTATTTTAGAACTCGTTTTTATAAAGAACAACCATGTTTTGGAAAAATAAGATAAATTAAGCCGGAATGAGAGACATTAAAATTTTTTAAGTTTGGGGCTGTATTCCAAACTTTCAGAAATTCAATTTGCACTTCTGTTTGTTTATGGAATGTAGAGAAGTCACTGATAATTCCAGTAAACGTTACTGAATGTAATCCTGCTATAAAAATTATAAAAATATTTTTCATTTATTAATCAAAATTTTGTTTCAAAAATTATCTCAAGTAGAGTTTCTTCAGTATCCCTTAGGATTTAAATTGATTGCATTGTATATCAAGAAAGCTGAATGATAATTTCAGAAAGCAGTTATATTTCAAATTCAAATATAAAAAATAGCGTTTACAATCCAAAAGTATAAAGATGCAGATATTTTATCATTTTTAAAGAAAACCCAAATTAAAAGTTATAAACTCCGGTTTCGTTGATTCTGAAGAAATGGTCTTAAAACTTTTATTCAGATAATTTTTTTTTCTTCGAAGAATGAATAAATCCAAATAAAATGTAATTTTCTAGTTTAATTATTCACAAAAGTTTTCAAGGGTTCTTACAAAGATTTTCCTTTCTAACATTTTTAAGGTTTTAAATTTTTAAATGTTCTTAATGAAAATATAAAATTTTATTAGTTAACCTGTAATGCAATTATTGTTGGTTGATATGAAACATGCTGGGATCGGGCTGTCTAGTGTTCAGTTGACTCTTATTAAGATGGAACACATTTGTACTTTATAGATACAATTGGTCCCTACCAATTGGACCAGAAAAAGTCAAATAGTTTTTTAAATATTTCAAACCGAGAGTTCGATACGGCAAAAAGTGAGACTTTAAAACATTTAAACTTCCAGCAGACGCACATATGTGAGAAATACACTAGTAGACCTGCAAAGTGAAACTAAAAAAGGCCGTACCTCCAACATTAGTAAAAAAGTGGAAACAGTTTGAATCTCTTTATTTACATGTGAAAGGAGTTATTTGAAGTTTTCTTCACTTTTCGGATGTTGCTTCAGGTGGGGAGGTCCCGAAACTCTCCAATATTTCGGCAATTTTTCCATTTTTAGACAATAACTCACAAATAACATATTTCTCAAAACTTTTGCACATACAAAAGTTAAAGCTCATAAAATTCTGCGTCAAATGTTACTTCTATTTTTGAAATTAGATAAGATAGTTTAGGCACAATGCGAGTTCAAAGAACGTCAATTTTCAGCACTTTTTGCAATTAATTATTACGTAATTAATATTTTTTGTTTTTTTAAGTATATTTTGCACCCACCATCAAACAGACACTGATGAGAACTATGAAAAGTACTGGAGGTTTAACTCACGGAAGGCAGATCACCGATAAGTACATTTTCTAAATGAGGTTGCGACTATGCCTACAATTATGGAAGAATCCAAACAGGTGAAGAACTTTTGTGGTGTTTCATTTTGCACCACTGAACAACATGCGGACAAAAAGTTATCCAAAGTAACCAGGGATAACAATGATTGCAAGAAATTTTAAGATTGCAGGTTCCTCTGATAGCAGGTTCATTCACATCTAATGTATATTTCTAATTCCTTTAATACAAGCTATGTGCTGCGTACTTTTCATAGAGCAAACAGATGGCGTTGAAACCTAAAAATCAGAGAAATAGACCCACAATAGTTTACTTCCTCTCTTCAAAGATAAGACTTAAATTTTATCTTTCTTTGCCAAGCTCGAACAAACAACCAAGCTTTAAATTAAAGAAGTTAAAGAACTTAAAGAGCGGTCTTCTTAACCTAGAAAAGAAATTATATATAGAAAAAGATTGAATTAAAATAGTGGTAGAGGTCTCAAAGCACGTTCATTCACTTCTAATGTTTATTACTACTTCCTTTAATGTAAGTGTGAATGACTCTAACGAAATTTTGTTCAAGTAATACTTACTGAATTATTTCGTAAGCAAAATGTCAGTCTCAAACTGGTGTTACTTCGAGAATAATTGCGTTCTTTTTAATTGACGAATGTTCTAGCATTTTAATTTCCTTTAATGGAAAACACCATTTTTAGCATGGAAGTTGAGAGTTTACGAGAAGAAATTTCTCGAACTTCATGAAAATTATCATACTAACGTAGCTCTAAATTGGAGAGATAGAAAAGCAGTTTCGTTATTATTTAGTTAATAATATTTAAATATTCATCTGAAATGTCTCATTATTATTCGAATTGTGTGCAAAATGCAAAAACTAAAATTCTGTATTCAGATCACTGCATTAATTCTGGTTTAAAAATATGAGGAGAAAATAAAGTGATATAAGACGTTTAAATGTTCGGTTGAAAATCATCTTATTCGTAAAGATATTTTCACGCGATGTAAGTACCACTTGCACATTTGCATTTTGATTCGAATGATTTTCGAATCATATTAAACATGTAATAGTATGCAACAACGCATGGTGTAATTTGAAACAACATAGTATACCTGGAAATGGCAATTTCAAAGCGTAGGTGGTGCTTTCATCGTCGGTGTGTATTTGGAGCACCATGTATCTCTACTCGAAAACAGAGATACTGATGTCTATTAAACATAATTGAATGTAATCCTGTTACAAAACCTAGAAAGATTATTTTGTGTTTATGAACTAAATACTCGCTTTAAAATTATCGCAACTGGAGGTTTCTTTAATTACCCTTTGGATATAAATAGATTGCTTTGAATATTCAGAACGCTGGGTGATAATTTCATAGAAAAAAAATTCAAACATAAAAAAAAGTTTTTACAATGCATAAGTATACTAATGCAAATTTTTTTATAGCTTTCAAACAAAGAAATAATTAATTATACTTCTAAAAATCAGTTACAGGTGTTTTTTAAGAAATCTTGCTAAGCACTTTTTTGCAGATAAATTTTGACATTAAGGAATAAATAATTCGAAATAAAATGTAATTTCAAATTTTTATCATGCAGAAAAGTTGTCAAAGTTAATACGAATATTTTCCTTTCAAATTTTTTAAAAAAATATTAACTGTTTAAATGTTTTAATGGAAAGAAGATTGTTTTAGTTAACATAAAATGAATTTATTGTCGATTATTATCAAGGATGCAGGAGCAGTTTTCTAGGCTACATTTGACTCTCAGGCGGATGCAACACGTTTGTTCTTTTCAGTCCTTTGCAATTAGAACAAAAAATGTCAATACTGTTTTTTTGTAAATTATAACATAGGAATGCAAAAGTTAACACTTTTATTCGGGTTTACATAAATGTATGTAAATTATATGATATTTGTCATGCCTATTTAAAAAATAATATTCATTCTTCTGTATCAAGTAAGATTTTTTACTTTGCGAAATTTTTAATTTCGTATTTGAGACGTTTTTAAAATTTTTCATATAAACAATTTACAATATATTCTTTATTTTACTAGAATTTAATTACAAAAAATAATTTAAAAATCTAATAATAATCAGATGTATATATCTAAAACAATTATTAACAAATTATTCAAATTTATTTCACTTTATCTACAAAGGAATGTTTTTCTTCTTCAGACTTTGAAACTAGTTCGTTGTTTCTTTAAGCCCAACATATTCACATAACATTGTCCTTGTTATCATTTTCCAGTCTTGAAATATCTCAACCATTTCTTCACTGAGTACTAGTGGCGGCTCGTCCATTAGGTCTGCAGACCCCCCTGAAAATATGTTAAGAGCTTGTATTTTCGTATTTATTCTAATTGGCTTTCTTTTCTACTTTGAGAAATGAATGATGAACGAAAATGGCAAAATAGTAATAAAAACTAAAATAAAAATCGGAAAATAAATCAAGAATTAAGAGACAGACAGATCAGAATGCATAGAGTTCTACACCTCCTAAGGAGCAAAATTCGACCACTGAGCAACGCGGAGCGCTTTGTCGGAGAAAAAAAACAACCCTTTCTATCTTTGAAAGTAGAAGGCATCCAGCTGCGATTTTCACAGTTCTCGTTTTGCGGAACTTCCGTCTTTGCTTTCCTCATTTCGCTTCTTTTTGTTTTCTCCAATCAGTAAATAATTTTTTAAATCAAAATCTTGAGGTGTTGTAATTTTTTACTCTTTTATCTTTTGAAGGTGCTGATTACAAATCTGTGGTTTACCACCAAAACGTTTAGTAGGACTTTTAGTTATAGCCATGAAACGTGAACATTTTCCCCGGTTTTCTGCTTATTTCTCAAAAACTATCAATTTTTAGTCTATCGTCATTCAATACCTAAATAATCAGCAGAAAATTTATTACAACATTGGTATATGTAAGTTTTGCAGCACAGCTTGTTTTTGAACTGACGAGCAGCTACTACTCACAAAATCAAGATCTTCAGGAAAATATTCAATTTGAGAGTGCATAAAATGTATTTTTAAGCTCAGGGCACAACACATTGGTTCAAAATTCTGTAGCACTTTTTCGACTGTCATGGCATAGTTACGAGAATCTGTAGTTTTGTCTATAAGCAGAAACTTTGCAGTCGAAACAAAACCAATAATGAAAAACCTTCTAATTTTTCGATCAAAACAAAAACTCTTTTATTGAAACAAAATAATGAAAACTAAAACTGTCCACTTTGTTGTGAAAAAAATACACGTCCGGTATATCGGTGCACAATATTCCTCGGATTATTTCCGCATAAACGATTTAATACAGTACGATTGCATAAATTCTGTGAATTATGCCTGCGTAAAAAATTCATAAAAAGATGGATTGTACATTCGCGGGAAAAAAGGATCCACCCATCAGTATTCCGCCGTTAATCATTGCTTCTTAAATTAAATATACCGTCTTACAGGAAATGACGTAATGTGAAAGATTCTAAGGCTGAAATTCTTTTCAGGGGTCATCTCTATATTTAAAATGGAAATAACTTCAAAATTCTCAATGGCAACATCCTTTCATGATGCCATAAATAAATTTTTCATGGAAAAATACCCCAGTATATTAATTTTGGTTAATATATCATTAATACATTAGAATATATTTGACATTTTCTGTTCTCGACGTAAGAGGGGTTGCCTCCACGTTTATTACTAGAGTTATCTGCTTGTTTTTTAATGTAGGTAGTAGCTTCTAAATTATTTCGTTGTTTAAATGTTATTTTCAAAGTAATGATCTACATTTTACAACTGGTAAATCTTGATTTGTAAAAAAAATGATTAATATTACACCATTTTAATTTAGAAAGTTTTAATAATATCTATAAATAGTTAAAATATTTAAAAATGTAAGATTGAAAAATAAAATATATAAAGTTTATATTTAATAATGAAAAACGCTTTCGAAATATGTAAAACACCCCCTTAAGTGCATCGTTTTACAGCGAAAATTGAAAATTTAATGTAACTTCAAGACTTCTCGTACGAATATGCTGAAATTTTGCATTAGGCTTATCAAATATGCATCTGCTTCGATTACTGCTAAAATTTATAAAGGTTGTTATCCAAAAATTTTTTAACATCAATTTTGATAAAATATTTCATGCACTCAAAATTATTTTAAAATAATAAGTAAAAGTGTAAAATATGAAGAATTATTCATACTACTACATAAAAAAATTTCTAGGTAAATAGTTACGTTATTTCTCAAGATATCAATAAAAATTCAAAATTTTGTCTTAACATAGTAATCTCAAAATTAAATTTGCTTATAATTCCGAAACCAAACATGTTGTGATGATGAAACATAGTATTCGAGCGTAATTTTTTATGTAGATTCGAAATATTTTAATAAAAATATGTGTTTCCAATGGAAAGTTTGAAGTTAGTTCAATTATAAATATGTAGACTACCCCTTTTGAACTTTTTATGCGTTTAATCTATTAGTAGACGTTATTTCCTGAAAATTTGTACCTTTTGTTTAAAGTTAAATGATTAGCGGCGGAAAAATGCTGGGTGGATCCTTTTTATATTGCGACTGTACTTCTTCTTTCGTATGTAATTGTGGTGTGAAACATTCTAAATCAATTTGTTTCAGACAGGCTGGCGAGAAGCGAAAGCAAACTGACTTTGAAAATTTTAATAAATCAATTACTTCCTGCGATAAGTCAGAAATCATAAATAAAGAAAATGAACCCTCATCTGGGCGGATTAATTTATCCGCACTCTGTAGTACAGTTTTTAGTAGCTTGTCTCTTCAAAAAATGAAAAGAGATTTATTAGCGACCAGAAACACCTTCCTACAAAATAAAGAAGGAAAAGTATATAATTGTACAGCTATTTTTTTATTCGATGTCTATTATAAATATTTTGTCAAGAAAATGAGTGAATGTTTTGGTATTAGGATAGAAAAAAATAGAAACTTCTGTTTCTGGGCTAAATTCATCGAAACAAAATGTAAAAGGAAAATTGAATACCCTCATTTTGAATAAAATGGAAAGAAATTTAGAGTTTCTTGTTATAGAAAAAAATAACAGGTTTGACTCAAGACGTTACTTTAGACGTTTCGGAAATGAAGATTCCAGAATTTTTGGAATTATCGGAGCCTCAATTTTTCGAGCCAAGGAGATACATTTTTTATTGAATGCTGATGTTAATTTAGAATAATGAAATAAAACGTTTATAAGGTGAATCTAGTAATTATTATTCAAAGAAACAGGATTTGGTTGGTTGCGTGTGGACGACTCGATGAAATCAAAGCTAGTGATATAGGATCATGTTTTCTTCTTAACAATGGTTCTATAGAAGACACATTAAAACTCTTTTTAAACTTGAATCTCTTGGCATAGAAGATGACACATGCTTTCATGAAGAAGATCAGGATTTAAAAATCTTTAAAGAAGCGGAACAATATAGTAATTGTGGATATATAGTAGAATTGCCATTCCGTCAGTCTTGGAAAGAATTATCTGATAATCTTCTTGTAGCTAAAAACGATTTCAAAATTTGTGGCGAAGTCTTCAGAGGGTAAGCATGTTTAATATTTATGCCTGACAAAAGCACGAGTTCAACTTATTTAATGTTATAACAGTGTATGGTGCCAGATAAGAGGCAACAGTCTGATGTTGAGCTACTTTGAATTTGATTTTAAAAAACTAGAGAGACGAGACGAATACGAGTACGGTTGAACGATGTTACGATGTACGCAGTTACGAAGTGTAATGGTTGTGTTTTAATGTTCTAATAAATGTTTGTTTTGTCTTAAAAAGAAGTCTTATGAATGCCAATCGAGAAGCCAACAGAAATCAGAAGCGGGATTAATTATAAACCTGTGACTGAAAGTCTCATCGACAGTTGAGTAAGACGGAAGGAGTTTGAATCTCAAAGTATGTTCCGAAATTGTTTTTTTTATCGTTATTTGTAAATAAAAGCGTAGTAAAGGGAGAAAATGTCTATTTTCGCTGGAGCAAGAAAGTGCGACTTAAAGATATTGGCTGAGGAACTTGGAGAAATGGTCACTGACACTCATAAATTGAAAGATTTGAAGAAGATGATTTTGAGTAAAGAGTACGATAAAGAAAGCATCAAGGAATGGTTGAATCGATAATCGAAAGAAAAGAAAAGAGAAGAAAATGAAATAGAAAGACGAAATTCAGCTTTGTTTTAGTAAGAAAAAATGCATAACCCTCGATATTACACATATCTATTAAAAAGTTTAACTTTTTTCCTTCTCTTTCCCTTTTTTCTTCCTTCTTTTTCAGTCATTCATGCATCACTTGTACTAGATTCTAGTGAAATCTGTTTCGTTTGGAGACAACGAATGTTTTAATTGTCGTAAAGCAAAATCAGATTTTAATGACACTTACTGACAGATTCAAAAGTACAATTAATACCAAGTTCCTCAATAGTGGGTGGTCTCTGGGAGAAAAAAAGTTCCATGCAAATACTTAAAATTCAAGATTCTATAGAATAAATGAAGAACATTAGTTATGAAGGAATGCCTATGAATTACATTATGAATGTATTCTCTCGAAAAATTTATATCAAGTTTTCGAAGCTTGAAGATTGGATTTTATCATAAAGATATTCAATAAGCTCCATGATTTGAGTTCCACGTTTCTAGTAAGTATCTGAGATGTGTCTGTGTCTTGTATCATGAAATCTGCAGTAATTAAAAAGTATTTCCATAGAACACTAAGTTGCCAGTAAAGCATGAACGAAAACTGGTTTGTATTTACCCATGAATAAAATTATATGCCACTTTATTTAAATTACTGAATAATAAAGTGTTGCAGTAATTCTTTAAATTCAAAAATAAATGAGTGGTTAAGCTATCATATAAGAAGTTCTATACTTTGATAAAGGAATGAAGAAAAAAGCCAAAAATGCATAGTAAATTTTATTTCCCTCACCCAGCAATTAATTTTAACATGAATGTTAACAATTTGTTAAAACGATTAAGGAATTATTTTATTTTATATATAAGAAGAAAAAGAAAAACTTGGAATAAAAAAATATCACAAAGAGTGGATTGCTCGTGAAATATTGTTGCAATGTAATAAATTCACTATCTTTTTAGGACGGCGATGTACCTCGAATAGATTTTGAGTTCCCCCAAGGTCTCGAGGCACGAGGCAAGTGCCTCAGGCAACCCTGAGCAAAATCTTCATTGAATGCTGTGAACTACGCTGCGAATGCTGCATCTGCGACAATACCTTGCAAAACCTACAAGACATCTCCTCAGCTGTCAGAAATTTAACATAACTAATAAAATAAGGTGTATCCGCAGCAAGCTTTGAGACTCACGCATTTGGATCATCCAACGCAGCTACCGACATCATACAATTGAATTCCTTCAGGTAACTTCTCCCTACAGACGGCATATCCATAAATCCAGCCTTACACTACCATCACCAAAATATTGTTCTTTGACTTAATTTGCATTTTAATAAAAAAACATCTTGACTGTTACACCTTCTAAATTTTTTGCACTTTTCTTTTTAGGTCTTCAAAAGCGTTTTCCACTGCACATTAATTAAGAGAACAATTCCAATACCTGCAAAGTCCAAAAATCCTCGATATAGAGACATGCTGCATCACACCCCCTTGGAACTTGAGATGCATCCAGTTTCCAAAAAAATGAAATCCGTGAAGAAACACCTCTCGAAACGAAACACTTTTTGCTTGATTTATAATTAGTATGCTAATGAGGACCAGCACAGAGCACTTTACCTCCGCTCGAGTGCTTAGAAACTAAAGCCTTATTTGAGGACCTGGGGAAAGTTCCTTTAGCAACTAATATTCGACTACCTGAGCCGATTTAGGGTTGTTGGAATGCAGCTAATTTGAGTGGCACATAAGATTCGTAGCCGAACAACATCCTTGTAACCGGTGTTCCTCTGAGCTCTACGCGCGGTTGTTAGGTTGCATGGCGGCATCTGTTTCAATGTTGAGAATTTTCGAAACTCGTGATTGTTATGTTAATCGGTAATAGTAAACTAAACAAGGAAGAATCACCACACAATGTATACTTGGTACACAACCAGTGAAGCGCGAGAGGCCGGTTTCAGCATTTTATCCTGTGAACATGTTAACTAGAGTAATTTTGATCGTTTTCAAACGGCGGCCAGCCAGGTCAAAGGGGGTAGAAATGGTGAGGAAGATTAAAATTTTCATTCTCCTTTAACTCTCCTACTATTGAAAATGTAAAGGCAATTCAAATTAGATGAAGTATCGCCTCATCATAACGAACAAATTTTATACTGAAAATCTGTCAAATGCTGCTTGGAAGGTTGTTGCGGAAAGAAATTTTAAATGCTTAACTTGAGCTGCTTTTTTAACCTAGCTAGGATTGTTGGAAGTATGTCATTAGTCGTACTGTCTTCACCCTGCAATTCCTTCAAAACCCCAAGTAAACGTGTTTACAAGACAATGGGACAGATTTCTGGAAGCTTGCCCATCGGTCCGTTCGAGTATACATTGGATGGAGATTTTGTCACTTACCCTGTGGTTGTGTTCTATCACCTGCTACGAGTTTTCAAAATTCTCATTTCTTTACTACTTTGGATCGTAGGGACTACGCTTGCTAAAGTAGCAAATTTGATGCGACGGCAGGGGTTTGAATGGCACATAGTAATTGTTTTGTGGTGGGGTTTTAATGTTGTTGTAGGGTTGAACACGTTTCCTGTACATTTGACTATGGCAGAAGCCATTTCGGGCCAAGATGTGGCATTACAGGTTCGCGGCAGTTTGTTACATCGGTTCAGTTTCCATTTGCTCAATGTGATCTTAGATTTTCGTGTCTTTTTCAGAAAAATAGGATAAGTTTTTTTCTTTTCATTCCCTTTACCTCAGACTGTTAACTTGATCAAAATTCATTTTTTTATCCACCTCTGCTTTATCGACTAATGTAAAGAGAATGTATATAACATATATTGGTTAAATGACACACCAAAATTCTTTTACGGCAGAAATTTCCATTTTTTATTGTGCATAAATTAATTTTACCATCCACCATTGATATTAAAATTTCAATGATACTGTTGTAGCTATGGTCCAGTTTTTTTACTCTTGTCTAATGTGATAGCCAATTTAGAATTTTAACCAGATAATCCTGCCCTAGCTCTCTTGCACGATTTGGCCTTCACAACAGCCCCTTTTTTGCTCGTGTGCAACCAAGAAAACATATCAGAACATATTCTTTTAAAACTGCACGTAGTGTATCACCTTACAGAAGGATCTCTTCTACTTGAAACTCAATCAGATCTTCAAATTTATATAGCTGATCTTTTTTTTACACATGGTACTTGCTCTCTTCCTAAAGCATAAATGGTTCTTCTTCCTTTGAAACTCTTTGACATCTACTAGCTATGCCGCTCAGTTACTAGGAGGCAGACTTTGGTAAGATATATAAGATCCCAAACAAAACCAACCAACTTCAAAGGCAAAAACCAGAAAAAACTAAACATAAAAACAATTACAGCAAATAAAGATATCCAAATTAAAATCAATATACACTTAAAATCAGTTTACAAACAAATCGAAGACAATAAGCATTACAAAACACAAGAAACACTTAAAGTCTAACAAAACTTTACAATGAATAACAATTTAAAGAAAACAAAACAACTTTCTAACATGCTGGCTTCAGACTTCAGCGTCCAAATCACGACAGCAGTTAAGCGGAAGTTGCGCGCTGACCAATTTAATGAGTCAGTGTGGGGAAGGCGCGTCACTGCGAAGTGGAGCAACACCTGAACATCCAAATTTTGTAAATTATGCAAGAGCAGCTGACAAGGAGACATAATGTAGCAGAAGTGTATGGTGACAGTGGAGGTAAAACCGTGTGTGTTTTGAATTAAGGTTTAAACGCTTTAGAGACGGAAGGAAAATGTCGAATCAACCGTTCGGTTCGACCCTTAACAAGCAAGACTCAAGACAGCATCAGGCAGGGGCGATGGATAACTTGCAGATGACGGCTGTCTTTGAATGATAACGAAAAATTGAAGATAAACCCCTAGAGGTGTGGGGAAAAATTGTTCACAAACATTTGCAAAAAGCTATGATTTTGTTAACGGTTTTGTACCACAAGCTGTCCAGACGAGCAAAGGACCTGAGGATGAAACATCTGGAAATTTCATCGTGTGTGACCAGAATCCACCAGTTCTTAAAACAAATGCTTTATATAGAGATGAGTCGGTGTACCTCTTGAGGTCCGATCTGGAGACCAAGTGAGGACCTTGGAATGGTGTTCATTTGTCGCACCCCATCTTCCCAAAAAATATTCGTCTGAACAAATCCAGTTTGTCGATCGCCTTTTTCGACAGTAAGGGCTCGATCCGTAGCGATTTGCACTGCCCGCAGGTACAGCTGTCAATGCGAAATCAACGAGAGGAATTTTGAAGCGAAACGCACGGTATCGGCGGATGCGCCACGGTTGGACCAGGTGGACGGTGGTAACTGCTCACGACAACGCCAAAATCCGCACACTACGATCGTGATGCACTTCCTGGCTAGAGCAAGGTGACAGTTGTTGAACACCCTCCCACATTCGCCAGGCCAAAGGCACCTGCAGTCTTCTCGTTTCACATCAAGGAAGCAAAGGCAGCTTACCTTTTCGACATTTCGCAGATACAATGTGTAGCAATTGCTTCGAGCAATACCGAAAGCGTTTGCTGACAGATTCAACAGCTGGCCGCCAGTGTCAAGGGTCAACGGTAACAAAATAATCTGGATTACTTTAGACGCCAGTAAAGGCATTTTATTTGTATATCTTGTTTCCTTTATTTTATGGGATTCATTCACCGAACTTTCTAACGCACCGGTGTACAATAATTTTATATGTGTAATTCAATCATCTAGTAAAATATTAGATATTTCCACTTTTCCGAAGATACATTACTGAAGTAAAAAAAATTGAAGTATAGTGTATGTCTTTTATTTAATCAGAGCTTGCTTGTGATCGGCGTATGTGCGTCTTCTACGTGCTTTGACGCGTTTATCTTGCGGAAATATGGCAGGTTCTATCCTTTGAACGCGGAGATTTGTTGTCAACAAGTTGTTGCTTGTTTTCTTATTCGTGATAAATAAGTAACCCAAATTTGACTCAAAGAAATGACTTG
>BGPR01015610.1:0-36328 GCA_013235015.1 Araneus ventricosus | reverse complement strand
ATTTAGATATGAAAGCGCGTTATTGTTGAAATCAGTACATAAAATCTTTTTTGAAATGAATTGACGGAAATGATATTGGTAAGAGTATTTTTAGTTGATCCCTAATGATTAATCGTAATATTTCCATTATTCAAGGGGATAATAGGGAACTGAACATTGGTTTTTTCCTATTCCATTGTAGTTGTTAATTCACGTAGTAAGCTTTCAATTATTTTCTTTCATGCGTAACTTCCCTAAGTGGGAAATACACAAATAATGAAAGAATAAACGTTCTTATTTTTATTATGAAAGCATCAAATACAATTGATAAAGAGCATAGGTACGCTTTATAATTCAGATTAAATGTTCAATATTGAGGTTGTCATTTTTTGCGATAATTCTACTTTTAAATTTTATCATAAATATTAATTTCAAATCGTATATTTTTTTCTACATTAATTATTTTGTCGCATATATTAATTATGATTTTACAATTAAAACTTTTATTTCTAGTTGAACATCTTTTTACATGAATCTGTTCAGGAGAGAAAATTTATAGATGTTCTCATATGTAGTTTTTCTGAGAAATTTTATTAAAAATTATTATTTATACCTAATTATTCTTTAGAGTTGGCACTGTAATTGTTTTTGACGTTTCAAAGCACTCAAATGGAGACAACATTTCAAATAATCACATGAATGATCTAAGAAATCGTATCCCTCTCTAAACACTTTGGAAACCTTATAACCGTCTATATCCCAAGACATGTCACAGAAAGATACCAAAAACTATTGCTTACGGTTTCAGAATTTATAAAATACATACTTTAAAGGAATGATGTGTATAAAATTAGGAACGCAAATAGAATTATATGCACGTATAATTATTTTCTCTTAAAATAATTTTAATCAATTTTTAAAAGCTGCAAAATAAATTTGCAACAATATAAATTCATGTAACGCTACAGAAACTTGTGTATTCCAACTGGCTTTCAAAACAAAGAATTTTTACTAGATAAATATGCCTCTCGGTTGGTTATTGAAACTTTATAGAATTTCATTATGCAGGTTCTAAAACATTATGAATCACATCTAATATGGAAATTATTGCAAAGTAATAAAATACTCATGACATCGAAAAATTATAAAAAACTTCATATTAAATTCATAAACATTTAAAAACAACTATGAGAAAAAGAAAATATATTATAATTCAATACCTACCACTTCAACTTGAAAATCTGACAGACACATGCAAATGCGATGAAACGAAGATTTAAGAATCTATAAGAAAAGGAAAAAAAACCTTTGAAATAGATAGTGTTTATATTGAAAACTAGCCAGCTTGACCAGCTTGTCCGTCGGGAATATAATTTCAACTGAATCTCTTATGTATAAATTGATATTCATGTTGCAACAAGTTTTTTAATAACACGACTTTTTAACTTCAACTGACACTCAATTGCTTCTACTTGTACAATAGTAAAATATTTTCAAAACTTTATTAAAATTAAGAGAAAGAATTGCACGCCAACTTAATTGGATATATCATTGATTGAAATGATAATTTTGCGCTTTCAGATGTTGTGTAAAAATTATTTTTTGTGGTGTACATTTTGAAAAGTTATTAAGGAAAATGCCAAAATTGATTAATTTTAATTAATTAAATCCTAATTAAAATTGCAGGAAAAGTGGATCCGATGTGAGCATTCCCACCCCTCCAAAGTAAGGTGTTTGTGCCAAATGTTCAGCTTCTAGATCCAGGAGGGTTTCCTGTGAGCGCCCCCACACACACACATTCTCCTTTTGCTATTAGTAGAGAGATTGTAACTACAATTTCCTTATTGTTAATTCGAAATTAGTGGCAATTGAAACTAATTTTAAATTTTAAAATTACAGTTCAAACTATTGATGATTATTAGATTAACTTACCATTTTGAAACAAAACGATGGTTTTATCTTGAACCAAAGTAGAAAAGACTTGACCACAATGACAGATTTAACCCACGCTAGGCGCCGCTTTTTCCTCTTCTTAAGCGATACCCCTAAATCACTTTCTGACTTTACATCTACAATATAAAAATATTTAGTAATCTATATATGTATAAAGCGCTCATATGGAAGTAAAAACGGGACTAAATTCTCTTAATCGGTATGGCAACAGCTTGCGGCAGTTTGATTGTTTTACATCTGTGCCCGAAATAACGATTTTAAAAGTTAAATAGTTTGAACAAAATGTTTAAGTCTTGTACTTGATTAGCAGATATCAAATGTCTCCTTAATATTTCTTTATAGTTAAAAGCGAGAAATACATTTATCTCTTGATTACTCCAGCATTTTCTTAGTTTTTAAAAAAACATAAGTGGACACCTGTGAGAAAAAATGTTGCAACTTTCTTTGGCTAAATTGTAACTGAAGTGAGTCTGTATACATGTGGGAAGCTTTCTGATCAACATTTCGTTTAAGATAGTGCATATTTAAAATATTTATGAAAAAAGCAAAAAAGTTGAAAAGACTATTTTATGAATTTTCAAAAGCTAAACGTAAATAATTATTATAGGTTTTAATTTTGAATAGTAAAATAGATATATTTTAAGCAACTTTTCTTCATACTATGTCCTTTCTCAGCTAAAAGTTTGTTAAATTGGTTATATTGTCGGTCGACAACTCACATTTTCTGTGGTTTAATATATAAATTGCTACCCAGAGAAAAAAAAGATAGATCTTTCCCAACGAAATAATAATTCGTGTAAGTATGTATACAAGTGGGGAAACTTTATTGAGCAACATTTCAATGAAAAGAGTGCATGCTTAAAATTTAGGTTTCAAAATCAACAATTTTGAATTTTTTTGTGAATTTAGAAAAGGATATCTTATTAATTAAAAAAATAAATGTAAATAATTATTATTGGTTTTCATTTTGAATAGTTAATATAAACATATCTGAGGCTACTTTTCTCCATAAAGTGTACTTTTTTAGCTAAAAGTTTGTTAAATTGGTTATATTTGTTCATTCATAACTCAAGTTTTCTGTGATTTAAAATATAAATTTCAACCCAAGAGAAAAAAATTATATCTTTCCTGACTAAATAATAATTGGATTTAGTATGTACACAAGTGGGGAAGGATTTTTGAGCAACTTTTCATTGAAAAGAGTCCATGTGTAAAATTTCGGTTAAAAAAGCAACAATTTTGGAAATGTTTGTAAACATTTAAAAAGGCTATCTTATCAGATTTAAAAAGCTAAAACAAAATTATTACTATGTGTTTTAATAGCTAATATGTACATATTTTAAGCCATTTTCATCCCTTATATTTCCGTATTTTAGCTAAAAGATGTTAAATGGGATACATCATAATATTTTGTGGAAACAGCAAACATTTATAAGATTTTGTAAAAAGGCTATCTTATCAACTTTAAAAAGCTAAAAATACATAATTAATTTTGTTTCACTTTGAATAGTTAATATAGTATGTTTCAAGCCACTTTCATCTTTCAATGGTCCTTTTCTTGCTAAAAGGTTGTAAAATGTGATATATCATCTCTCGACAAGTTAAATTTTCTGAGGTTTAACATATAAATAACTGCCCAGAGAGAAAATTTATAATTTTATTGGTAAAATAATAAATGGAGTGAGTGTGTGACATCTGGGGTTAAGTTTCAACAATGGGAGAAAAACACGCAACTAAATATTAGTTTAAACAATGAAGGCGGTTTGAATTATATTGCAACAATGAAAAGTAATGCTGCAGATTATGCCTAAAAATATTTTTAAAAATTTATTAAAATTAGAGAAAAAATAGTTGAGTACCTTGATTAATATCATTCAAAAGGTAATTAATTTCATTTTCAGATGGTGTAAAAATGATTTTCTCAATTTATTACGGAAAAGCGCCAAATTTCACTTAATTTTAAATTAAATAAAATTCTAATTAAATTTTGATAAAGTGCTCTCAGGTGCACTATTCCCACCCTCCAAAGTATATTTTTTTCCGAATTTCGTAGCTCAAGCTTCAGCTTCAAACCTGTAAAGCGCCAAAACACATTCTCACATTTTCCTTTACTATTAGTAGAGATAACCGATTAACCACATTTTAATCTACTAACATGTACTACATATATATTAGGACGATAATGAATTAAGCTTTTTTTTCCTTTCACTTCCGCAGATAAGGTTTCAGATAGTTATTTGCCAAAATGATAAAAAAAAGGAATACATATTCGTGCTAAAATGCTAACTATTTATTACAACTAACAGAATTTATTTCTTGTGAAATCTATCCATATGGGATGTTATAGCGCATTACTGTTATTACGCTTCAGGATAATAAAAGCATCAGAACAGATTTCTGAGAATTTTCCTTCTAACTGAGAGAAAAATTCCGTTCGACATAAAATGTGGGTTAAAACAAAATTTTGAAATCATTCAAACTTTCATAAAATCCCTGCAAATCCTGCTAACAGTTTTTCATTGAGAAATCTTATTCGATTTTGTACCTTTCTACTGACAACATATGTTCACATATGAATACGTAACTGTAAGAAAAAGATCACGAGGGAATAGATTTCTCTCCATTTTTGCTGAAAGAAATCCAGGAAAACCTGGAGTGAAAATGCATTTAAATCGGCATTCTATATGCTATAAGAAACATGGAGAAGAAAATTGAACGAGAAGAAATAGATTTTCATTGAAGATTCCTTCCATTTTTTTTTTCTTTCTCTCCTTATCAAAGCATACCTCTGAATACATTCTCTCAATCTTTACAAAAGGAATGGAATGATTTTTTTAACTTTCATTTTTATGTACGGCCGTTCTCTGAATCAACGTATGGGGGAATTTATTATTAGCAAATAAGCAGGAAATATAACTTTTTTCTGAAAAATAATAGAAAAGAATGATGCTTTTTACTTACGGGTAAAAAACTTGTTATAAATGTGAATTATTTTTATCCTGAAGGTTGGTAGTGCAATATCTAGGAATTTTCTAGGAAATCAAAATTGTTTGTTGCTAGTGAACCTATTTAAAGAAACGGAAAATGAGTTCTGGATATAATTTAGCATGCGAATCAAAAGATGCAAGTAAAAAAACTGAATAAGCAAGGAGCGAACAAAATTGGAAAACCCAAATGCACCAGAAAAAAAATAGGAAAAATGTCTTATTCCATGCTTATTTGGCTGATTATGAAACAGTTTTGCAATTAAATAAAACATAGTACTTTTTATTTAATTATAATACATATAGCATATCATGTAGTATCATTATTAAAATCAATAATTAATCAATTATATTTTAACAATAAAAAACTATTTAAATAATTCCACAAAATCTTCATTAAAAGAACTACGAACTCAGCATTTGTGAGTAGAATTTCAGTACTTATAACAAAAAAATAAATACTTGCACAGACTTACAGTTAATACGATCAATTTAGCTGCAGACGACTACGTGGTATAAACGTCATTTGCATGGAATTAAAAATAAATGTAATATTAAAACCCGACAGAATTCCAATGTGAATGTAAATGAATGCATTTTTTAAAAAAAAGTCATTTTTAATGTAAAATATACTTTAATCTGTATAAATAAATGTAAAAATTAATAAATAATTTCACTTGCAATATCGCTTTAAATTATATCTATGTAAATGAAAAGAAATCCCATTTTTGTATGCTATAGAAATTTAAACTACTGGACATATTTCTTCTTCAAATTCTGCTCACAAATATACTATAAAGCATAAGGAAGGTTTTAGTGAAGGTTACATGGCAAATTATATATTTGACATTTTTATTAATTAAAAACTATGTTCTCACTACACACGTACATTTCAATTTCTTCTCGACTCGATTGAATCCTAATTGATGATATAATAGCGAAATGCATGAAGTTCTCCGCTATAGAAATCCACACTACTGAATAGGCTTTCGTCAAATTTTATTCACAACTATCATGAAACATTCATATAAATAAAAGTGAAACGAAAAAATAGTTTGTATGCATAAATAAATCCAAACCCGACAGTGAATCCATATTTAGTGTTGAACAAAAAGTAGGAACTTCTACCTATCGCATGCAAAGCTGGATCGGTTGGTCAGGTACTTAACATCGAGTTCATAGATTCATAGGTATTTTCCTTTTCAAGAAAGAGAAAACTTGAGCATTCTGTATATCTAATGCATTAAATTCCAAATTATTCAATAGATTTTGGTCACAAATCCTATGAAGCATAAAATAGGTTTAATGAAGATTTTGCGACAATTGAACAGCTTATTTTTTATTAATTTTCGATATTATGAGTCAGGGCTTCATGTCGATTTTTATAGACCATAAGGGTGTAGATTTATTATTTATTTCCTTTTATTGTTCCACTTTAAAATGTTGCAGACTATGAGAAAATTTTGTATATAATATATTATATAACAGTAATTTTTACATTAAAGTATTTTCTCCCGATAAAATTTATATATTCTACTTAAAAATTAATAACTTATGAAGAAAATATCTTTCGGCATTTTTCAAAAATCGTTGTCTGGCAGATTCTCGTTTTAATTAAAAATAAGGTACAGACGATAAGAGGATTTTGTGTATTGTAATATTTTATATAAAATAATTTTTGACCTTAAAATTTTAAACCTAAAAATATTTTTATTTCAGGGAACGTTGATTATATTAGCTAGTATAAAATTTTATAATACGCCAAATTCTCTTATAGTCTGAAACTTTATTTTTAATAAAAATGATAATATATGCATCTCATGTAGGAAACGTTTTTTAAAATACAATCTCAAAGTAATTCTTTCCACAATATATTATTAATCTTGAAGGAATAATGCAAAACTTAATTAAAGACTGTGGTGAATAAAATTATTTAATATATCTATAATAAATTCTTTCAATACACATGGTAACACAAAAGAAAATTATATTTTTTGTGCATGAAAAGACAGTTTTTAATTGATGAAAAATTACCCATTTATTTTAATGCCACAATAACTATTGCTAAGACCTCCCTTATGCTTCATAGTTTCTATGAGCAAGATTTGATTAAAATCTTTTGAATAGTTTGGATACAAACTGTTTAAAATTTTTACTTTCATTTACATACATTATAATGAATGAGAAGTAAGGATAGGTTTCTTAACCTGCTCAGCTTCATATTGTCATAACTAAATATTAATAATATGTTCGGAGTTGTTATTTTAAATAAACAAAATATTATCATTTTCAAACTGCACTTACACTACTTTCAGAGCAAGCGAATCTCAAATATTATGGACTTTTAAACGAAATTAACATAGCTTCATTTTATCATTTTGAATTTAACCATATTTTTCTTATACTTTCTTATTACGTTGAACAAAAATGTTAAATAAATTATTGCAATTCCGTTTCAAAATCTTTGAATCTTTCAGAAAGTCTCTGAGCTTGAAATGATCTGGGAAAGCCTATTCTAATCGAAAATCAGCTACTAGTCAGTAAGATTTACTTTGTCAATCAGCTTCCGAAGTAGTTTCCACAACTTCAGAGACTAAGGATCTTCTGAAATCAGAAATTTATACACATCTAAAAGTTATTTCAGTTTCTTTTATCCCTACCTCAATTTCTCTACATCTTTATTCAGATTCCTTTGATAATGGCTTAAATGTACCAGTCATTGATGGGATTGTTTATCATTTTTATATTGCACTTATACAAATTTCAGAATAGTTTTTCTTATATTTTCTAATTACGTTTAAACTGTTAAACAACGCACTGCAATCCCGTTTCAAAATCTCTCAAAATTTCAAAACGTCTTTGGACTTGAAATGATCTTTCTATTCTAAACAAAATTCTTTGGCAAAGCTGCTAGTCAATAAAAAGTTACTTTGCCAATCAGCTTCCGAAGTAGTTTCCACAACTTCATACACTAAGGATATTTTGAAATCAAAAATTTATTCACATCCAAACGCAATTTCAGTTTCTTTTATTTTACCAACTCTCTACATCTTTCTTCGGACACCTTTGATAATTGCTTAAATAGATCAGTCATCGATGTTTTTATATTGTAATTATACAACTTTCAGAATAGTCGAATCTCTAATATTATGTACTTTTAAATGAAATCATCATAGAATCAGTTTATCATTTTGAATTTAATTGATATTTTTCTTATATTTTCTAATTACGTTTAAACTGTTAAACAGCGTATTGCAATCCCGTTTCAAAATCTTCGAATATTTCAAAAAGTCTTTGAGCTTGAAATGATGTGGCTATTCTAAACAAATTTTTTTGGCAAAGCTACTATTCAATAAAAAGTTGCTTTGCCAGTCAGCGGTCACTTCTGGGAAACACCCTGCTTTGACAAACCGATCTTCCTCGAGGTGGCACTGAATTATCTAAAATCATCAAAGCCTCAAAAAATTAGCATACACACAATTTAAAACCCTGAATGACTAAGTGCACGTTCTAGGTGATATCCCTTCTGAAAACCTAGCAAAGCAAAATGTTTAGGCATGGTGATGTTGGAAGACTGTCCATGGCCGAAGCAGATCTAATTTCTGTTTCATCTAATTATTGTCTTCTAGTGCTGTCTTTGAAAGAATTAACGCGAAATCTCTTTTCAGACATTTCAAATAAATATAAGGTTTATCGTTGGTTTTTGTGAATGCGTGATCTTAGCTCCTAAGAATGAAAATGTTTATAAAATAAATGAAATTATCCTTAAAGATTGACCAGAAAATTATACTACATATAAATATGTTGATATTGTAATGAATGATGACCAAGCTTCTTACTATCCTACAGAATCTTTTAAATCTTGCATACACCTGAAATTCCAGTATATGCATTAAATCAAAATTTATTTCGTCCATTATATTATTAAGAAATTCGGACCCACTCAACTTATACATTGGAACAAGTCCTTGCTTAAGCAAGCTGAGGCCAGAAAAATCCAAGCAACTATCCTTATAGGTAATAGTATTAAAAAGAGCGTTTTAAACCCCTTCATTGCTCTTATCCCAAGTGGTATGGTGTTCAATTCTAAATACCTTAAATTTGAACTTCGCCTTGCTTCCGCAATAACGATTAATAAAGCCCAAGAACATTCTTTTAAAGATACTGAGATCAACGAATAAACCCATGTTTCTCTCCCGAGTTACATGCTCAATATTCAAAAGTAGGGAACTCCAAATAATCTTTGGGCCAAACGGTGAGATTAAAATGCTATTTACCGGAAAGCTTTATAGTGGCAATTAATTAGGTATCATTGGGTTGAGGATCCTGAGATTTCTTAAGGAACTGAATATAAGAATCGAAAATTGTATGACGTAAATGTACATATGTTTTGCTTTTTCTTGCATACATATATAATAGATGAATGCCAGAGAATAGCGGGTACAACGGCTAGTTATAAATATTTCAAATCGCACGAGTGATGCTGATTTTAATTACTCAGAACATGCATAATTTATTGAGGTTTGTCACTAAGTTCCCCAATGCGTGAATTTGTTACAATTGCGAAGCTGTGATGACCTGGTTTTATATTCTCGGCTTTACTATCGGAGAATTAAGAGCTCATTGATCACTTATTCCACCAATAAGCAGCTGTATACGAATTTTGGTGTATTTCAAAGTCTGTCAGGGTCAAACGTTCTCCAATTGTGTGGTGTGAAAGGGCTTGCCGCGTGAAGGGGCTTCTTCGTCTTCTAGCCATGCTCAAAATCACGAGATTTACTCAAAACCACTCTCCATGTAGGCTTTGAAACGGTGCTTTTACCTAGGAACTAAAGAAAACTTGATGTGTTTTCCTTATTTATTAATTCTTATACATGTTCATTTTGGCAGACACTCACAGAATAAACATAAACAAAGATAAAGGAATAAGTATATGTCTAAGATAAAGACATTTCATGATAGCTTTTTATACACAGGGTGGGCACAGATTAGTAAGACAATTTCATTATTGAAT
Source organism: Araneus ventricosus (assembly GCA_013235015.1). Lineage (NCBI taxonomy): Eukaryota > Metazoa > Arthropoda > Arachnida > Araneae > Araneidae > Araneus > Araneus ventricosus. Next base: position 26,398 of record BGPR01015610.1, on the reverse strand, counting down.
AATTTGCGAAATATCAATTACTGCACACGAGTTCATTGGCATATTAGTAGTATCACATCCTAAGTTTGAAGATAGGTAGCTCTATGTGTTGTTTCAAGTCCACATCTGAGTGAGATGTATTCCATGGTTCTTCAACATTCATTCTCGTAAGGATGGAGACGAATAACAGTGCTGAAAAAAAGAAATACTGTTTCTGGCTCTGTTGTCAAGCTCCAGCGTGCAAACGGAAGGGAATTTCCGTCGAGAATACCATAGAAATGGTCCGCGAAGAGAGGTCTTAATTAGGAAAACTATGAAAATTTTTACTCACACAATCCTCATGAATAAAATAATTTTACCCCATACTCTATTTCATCTATTTGAATATGCTCAAAAACATATGGCCACTGAGAACTGATTAATCCGCGTAACATCATCAGAGTAATAATTTCAGAAGCAGTTACAATGAACAGAATGTACGCGAAAAAGGTAAACTTCGTGTTTTTCACTATCTTATAATTATGTGTGCTGTCATCTTTGGCTGTATAACTGCATAGTAAATTATTCTTTCCGCCAAACTAATTTATGTCCACTCTATATTTTATAGCACAGAAAGACTGTTTTCCATTTACTTGGTTTCGCACACCCAATGAGTTTTGTTAAGCACGAAGCGAAACCATTTCCTACGCTTCTCGTAAAATAAGCGTTGACAATACATTTACTCATCCATTTTACTCAAATGTTTCAACCTTAAGCAAATGAATATAAATTTAATTTCTGCTCCCTCCTACCTTAAATTCTTGGGCAATTCAGGACAAACGTTTTCTACTCACGAAGACCATTAAATAAATGTATTTATGTTAAAGTTAATGCCCCTAATAACTCTCAGGTTATCGTTTTTCTTGGAAATATACTTGTTCTCTCACTGCGAAATTTCCGGCGGAATGAGAAACCGCTGAAGTGGATGTAGTGTGAGGAAGAATTTACGTAGTAAAATCTCACAAGACTGAGATTTATCTCCCAAAAATTAATTACTCAAACGCAATTAAGTCTATACAGACTATACTGTGCCATTTCTTTAGACCTAATTCGTTTACCTTTAAATTGCGAGGAAAGGAAAGAAAGGAGTAAAATATCTGCGCTATCTAATGTTGAATGAAAGCAGTTAAAGTTACGAGAAAAGAAGGTTAACCATGTCGGAAACCAGCATTGCTATAAAGGATATTTGCTTGCATTTCATATTTTAAGTTTTCCGTAATTTAACACCATATAGTAAGAACTTGATAGCTGCGAAATCTATTTTAGTCCTAGTTAACGTTAAGCAGATGGCTAGATGGCTTGTCTACTGGGAGTGTTCTCCTTTCGACTTTCTAGTACACATAATTTGTTAAATTATGGATTTGATCGTACAATAACATATTAAATTTTATGGTATATTTGCATAATACGGCGAGTTTTATGCTTGGCTTCATTGTATAGTAAACAGGAGATTCAAGCATGGATTTTGCATCTCTTGCCATAGACCGAGTGAGTCCAAAATACAACAAAGATTTACAATTATGTTGTTAAGATCAGATGATGAATACTGTGGCTACTATGTGTATGTTCAGACTACAGAACATCAGAGGACGCTGCTGTATGACTAAAAAGTTTATTTTACAAGCAGAAACAACTACTTTAAAATTTCATAAAAATAACATCCAATCGTGGTTAGCCTCTCGACATGGAGGACGCATAGACTCCGGGATATCAAAATGGACATCAGTGGCTGAATATACTGAAGTTGACCGTTAGTAACAGGAAGAAGGCAACTTGAGAAGGAACCAAAGCCAAGAGAGAGAGTTCTTGTAAAGCTTCTATATATCTCCATCGGCAGTATCTCCGGAGCCGGACGGATTTACTACAAGATGATTCCAAATGCATCACAACAGGCATAGTAGACTGGCAGAATGATTGATTGCATAGAGGTTCGAATCTCCTGATCTGGATCATATGCTTTCAGTGTATGATACAGATTATATACTGAAATTCATACCTGCATTTTTAAGTTAACGTTTCTATATACACACGGAGAGAAAGACCTATAGATAGTCAATTTTTTAACGAGTTTCGACCAAACTGATACAGATCTCATTTCTAGTGATAAAAGCATGTACGAAAGTTCAATTCTTTTAGTTATAGTTTCAATGTATATGAACAAATAGATACACTAAGTTCCATGGGACGAATTTTGACCAAAATTTGATATAGACCTACAATTTTGGTATTAAGTGAACTCACCAAATTTCTTTCGTCTAGCCATATCCGTTTTTAAGTTAATGAGGTCACAAAAGAAGAAATAAAATACCAAAAATGTTTTTTCTACGAAGAAAAGTAAAAATGTACACCTAAAATATGTTTTCTTTCCATCTGTGAGTATTGAGTTATTTTTATCTGAATATTTAATTAATAATAAAAGAAATGAAAAGGTTTAAACAAAGCAGATTCCGCAGAATGTCTTTTCAAATATTTTACTAAACAAATTAAAATTGTCAATCGAAGACTGTAAAATTATAACTAATAAACCCAAAGAATGCAATATAGGGGAATAGCAGAGAGAGATGAAGATATATGACAGAGTGTCAATTTGTGATCTTCCTTATAATGAGAGATAAGCTGCCAAGCTTATAGTCCCAGATAAACACATAGAAACGCCACCTTCTACCTCTTCATATATCATTTTGACCCCTCACTGATCAATTTGATTCACAAGTTCGAACCACTTAGTGCAATTCATGTTTTAATTTAATTCTTTGTCAATGTCGAGACTCTAACAGATAGTCGAGACCAATTAGTGCCCTAAAGACATTGAATATCAAAATCACTACTGGGAAACTTTCCCAGCAGTAGAGTTTCCAATTACAATTAGCAATACGTAACTGAACGAAGCATTAGTCTGTTATTTTTACTTTCTTCCGTTAAAAGATTTCATTCATTAGCATGACAAATATTCTCCCTTCATGTAATGAGATTTCTATATAAGTCTTTGCTATTAAATTACCTGCTGAAAAATATGAATTGAATTTTTTTTCAATCTATCATTGCATTTATCACCAATTCAGCAATTAAATTCCCAACATTGAGAGCGAATTACGCTGATGAAAGAGCTTATCACATGCTACTGATTGTGAGAGGATCTTCTTTGGGGATGAAATATCGTAGATAGTAATGTCATTTTCATACACACATGGAAAAAAACTATGAAAAAAGGGGTAGTATATCGCTGATTGGATGCAATCCAGGATGTGGAAACATGATGATTAATGATGGTTGGATATCCCCCCGACAGCGATATTTTCCATAATTACCGCATCATCATTTTTAGATTATTCTTGAATTAGTGGCAGGTGTTACTGAAATGTGTCAAAGAAGAAACATGGGACAGTAGGATGAAAAATAAAAAGCCTTGGAACACATTTGAATGATGGTAAATAAAATAGTAAAGCGTGGATTTGTTCTAAGAAATTGGATAATAAAGTTAGAATAATTATTTCCCTTTGACAGAGACATTGACAATTTGTTATTTTACTCAGTGTTAAATCCGTTTCATGGCAGTTATTAATGAATGTAACAATGCAAGTTTTGAAGTAATATATGAAAGCTTCCGATAATGAATTGTAATTAGTGCTATTAAATGATTTAAGAAATTTGAAACTGAATAATGAAAGCTTAAAAGTCTTTTGAAAGCTAAAAAATATCGTCTAAGTTCTTCTTAAAGTAAATAGACGAAGCTGAAGCTTTAAAAAAATTTATGGATGCACAAAAAGTAAGCCAGTAGGTGAAATTTAGTCATAAAGAATGCTGCAATTAATTTTAGAAGCAATGATCTATGTTATGGTATCCTATTAAAATACAGTCCTGGTCAAAAGTATCGCAAAATTGAAGATTTTAATATTAATTAATACTGTCTTATGGCCAGAAAACTCAACTGATTTAAATCCGATTGAGAGTCTATGGCGTATCATTGGCAGGAAAATATCCTAAAATCATTGTAAATCAAAAGAAGAATTTAAGGAACTCTCAATTAATCATCGGAAACATGAAAGTCCGGAAAATGTTTCCAAAAACTCGTTGATTCCAGGCCAAAAAGAGTTGTTGCTGTGATTAAATCCAGAGGAGAATCAACAACATATTAAACGCTTTCAGGTTACATTGAACTGATTTACTAGTTTTGCTGCTATAAAGAACTGAGTACGTGAACGCTATTGATTTTTGTCTCTTTATTAATGCATTACTGTGTTCACAAAGCTTTAACTTTTAATTTTATGTCCTTTTTTAAAGATATAAATAATCAGTTTTGTTCAATAACTTACTCAAAACTTCTCCTTCACTTGTTTTAAGCAATTCATCTCTTTGCAGATGTTTCACAAAAGATTAAAATTAAGTTATGTGAATACAACTGACAAATAATGCATCTTGCAATTTTGACCAGTAGTCAATGTCTATTCAAAGCACAACTGGGAAATAAGCATTTGTCAGAGGAACGCTAAATATCGATGCCATGCATTTCAAAACAAAGGGAAACGAATGATACAGAAAAAGGAAGAAAATAAGCAGAAGTTATCGTCTAATAAAAATAACCATTTTTTTACTATTCAATTATGCCGATTAGATTGGTAATTTTTGTATTCTTGACAGTTGCTAATATCAATTGCACACCTATACAATAGACATGGGCATTTATGGCCTATTGGCCGAATCTCTGTTTTAGGACCGATGGATCACGGGATCAAGACTCATTTCTGCGGCAGATTTGCCGTATTAAATTAATTATATTAAATTATATAAATTATATTAAAAATTGCAAGAGTTTCGTTTCGATCATTTGATAACAAAGAACTCATCTAACCGCATTAACTCATCTATGGAACAAAAACAACGATGTATTTCTTTCCATAATGAACCGTGTAAAATATTTAAAGCAGTTCCACAATACATGCCTTGAAAACTAAAATGAGCCCCTACAGATTCAGTATAGGTGTCGACCAAGTCTTCTCACCAAGACAAGAAACCGCAGGGTTCGTCTCAAAATAGCCTTGTTATTTCTGAGCGGGCGTTAATCTGAAATTTAACCTAAAGCTTTATCACTTAAAATTTTTAATTGCATAAATAATGGCGGTGATTGAATTATTATTGGACGGTGATTGATTATATATTTAGATTTATTTTTCGATTTTGTTTCCATTAATCACTCTCAGGTATTTTCAAATGCATTCCAAAAATGTTTGATGGTCTTATGACCAATTATTCTTTCTTTATAGTATTCTGAAGGGGGATATTTTGATTTCAACCACTTGGTAATTTAATTAGCTAATTAATCCTTTATAAGGCCGTGGTAAGTTTTACTTACCACCAACTTCATGAATTTTCGAATTCATTTTTTAAGGTTGGCATAAGCTCTCGCCAAATGTTTCGATGAAACAAACACTTAGATGTTCTAATTTCTTTCTCAAACCATAACAAAGTGTCTGGACTTGATAATTGATTATTAAAATTAACTAAAAAAATAATGTAATCGAATCCGCTAAATGAAGTTCTTTTCTTAAATGAATCTCAATATCAAAGCCATTTTACTATAACACTACTAGAAAAAATGACCCTTTAAAGGGTGAAAACAAGTTTATTTGTTCCAAATATTAAAATAACTGTTCTGATGTACTTTATGTCAGGCCTGTTCTTGCTTCTGAAATTTAATACTGATTTTAGTACACTGGTGTGCAAAAATTAAAGACCATTTCGTTACATGCGAGAAATTTGCAATTAATGCGAAAATTATGGTTCGAAATCAGTTACGGAGGATCATGTAACATACAATCGATTATAGTGCACTTTTAACACCGGAGACGAAAAGAGATTTCGGCTCACCCCGTTTCACAGGAAGTTGATAATGATCTGCAAATTTTATCAACGATTATGTTTAATATGCTCCTTGCTTGCATGCAATTTCGTTAAAATATCATGGATATTCTGGAGGACATAAACGTTTCTTTAAAAAAATTCCAAATTTTCCTGCATGATTTGTGTTTATAAGATGTAGAGTTTTTATTCAAATTATACGAAACTTACAGAACACTCGACAATACATTACAGAAGAATTGTATTAAAATTTAAAGTAAATATGTTGAACATTAGAGGAAAAATGAGTAAATTTGTACTAAATATTTTTGTGCACGTGCGAGATGTAGAGTAATTTTTTCTATTATAACTTTAAAGCCAGATATATAGAGCGACTTATATAAAAATTCAAGTTGAATCCCATTAAAATTCAGGAATATGTCGTCATTTTACTTAGGTGAATTCACATTTCTCTTCGAGAGAAGCTAGGAATCTTCTAGAAGCTCCGAAACTTAAATCTACGGACAGTAGCATTGAATTTTAGGAAAGTTAAATAACTTGAATACCTATGTACATTGTACACTTATGAATTAAATTGCATTTATTCGAAAACCATTAGAAGATTCAAGCTTATAAAATATCAGTTTCTGCAAGAGCCTTCAATACTAATCTTCTCTCAAAGAGAAATTTAAATTCACTTCACTTAAATGCTGACATCTTTCTGAATTTTAAAGGGATTCAACTGGAATATTTATATAAGTTGCTCTATATATCTGGCTTTGAAGTTATAAAAGAAAACTTACGCTACGTCTCGATTATGCGCAGTAAAATATTATTTAGTAGAAATAATCATATTTTCTCTAATATTCAACGTATTTACTTTAAATTCTTATACAACATTTCTGTAATGTATATTTCTGTAACGTCGAGTTTTCTGTAAGTTTCGTATCATTTCAATGAAAACTCTACATGTTATAAGCAAAAAAAAAAAACATGCAGGAAAATTTGGGATTTTTTTAAGAAACCTTTATATCTTCCCGAATATCCATTAGGGCGGGCTGAAAAAGTAAAGTCGAAGTATCTTAGATCTTTTTGAGGTAGAGTGGAAAAGTTGCGAACTCCCATCATTAAAAAGTGTACAAAATCTTATAACTCTGAATCGATATCTTCTGTCGCCTCATTGGGCAGAAAGTTGAGAAAATTGGATTTAAATTGGTCAAAAATTAATAAAAAACCACAGATTTGGTTTATAGGTTTGAGGTAGTGCTTAAAAGTTACTATTCACAACAACATCTTTACAAAAGTTTAGAATTATAGGTTAATATCTTCTGCCGCGTCAACGGCGCTGAATTTTGGAAATTTAAGGCGAATTTTTAAATAAATACACGTTTTACTTACCTCATTATAATGCGAATATAAAGTTTATTCAACCTTTGAAACATACAAAAGGACTAATTTTTGGACTCAAATTGTGACATTTGTTTTCTGGATTTTAGTGTAGCTCTGATAAATCCCTCCCTGTTCTGCGGTGGATATGTGTGAAAGTTGTACTCCATGTGTGTAGGTGTGGCATTACTAAACGACATATCAAACAATAAAGCAAAGACAAATAAAAACATTCATATTAAGGTCGCCGCGGCGAGACAGCCCAAATTACTAGGCAGAATGTGCAATGGGAACCCACGCTAATACCGGGTATGATACCCTCTAGCTGAAATGCATGCTTGACAACGGCGAGGCATGCTGGCAATAGTGTCGTTGATCGCTTTTTGTGGCAGTAATACCCATTCCTGTAGTAAGGCTTGTTGGAGCTCGTACAGGGTGCCTGGAGGCCCACTGCGACCTGCAATCCATCTTCCCAACATGTCCCACACATGCTCTATGGGATTCAGGTCCGGTAATTTCGCAGGCCACGCCATCTGTGTAATGGTTTCACTCTCCAGATAACTCCGCACCAATCGTGCTCCATGCAGGCGTTATCGTCCATAAATATCGCGTCGGTACTCATTGCAGCAATAAAAGGCCGCTCAGGGGGTGTAGGATTTCGTCGCGATATCGGTCAGCTGTGACGGAACCCCCAGCGAACACGTAGAGGTCGGTTCGGCCGTTCGTTGCTATCCCTGTCCAGACAAGTAACTCGCCACCTCTGCAATGGTCTCTCTCGACGATGTTTGGCGCTCGATAGCGTGTCCCTGGCTCTCGCCATGTCAGTGCCCTTCGGGAATCCTTCTGGATGTTAAATCGAGACTCATCCGTAAAGAGTACGTGGCTCCACTGCTGTGGTGTCCAACTGCGATGTTCACGGGCCCAATGCAACCGCGCTCTGACGTGCGCTGGGGACAAAGGCACACAAACAACAGGTCGTCGTGCAAACAGTCCTCCTTGATGCAGTCTGCTCGACACAGTTTGGCGGGATATGGGCCTTCCTGCAGCAGCAGAGAGATGCGGCGCCAGCTGTCACGCTGATAGTGTCCTCCGGCGTCTGACACATTGCAACAGGTAGCGATCGTCTGTCGTTGTGGCGATTCTCCGGTGTCCAGACCCACGTCTTCTGCTGGCGTTTTCATCCCTTTGGTAATGATTCCACAGCCTATGGATGACACTACGATGCGCATTCAGCTCTCTGGCAACAGCAGATTGTCTTGCACCAGCTTGCAACATACCTATAGCCCTACAAAGCACCTCATCGTGCAAATGGTTTCTTCTACTCATGCTTTCCGCTTTGGCTAACTCGTATTCAGCGGAACTATCGCTGCTTGCGAACTGAATCATAGGTCCGGCAAGCGTAATAAAATTTTGTAAAGATGTTGTTGTTTGTAAAGATGTTAGTAACTTTTAAGCACTATCGCAAACAGATAAACGAAATCTGTGTTTTTTTTAATGAATTTTTGAATTTTAACCATTTTTAGTCCAATTTTCACAAATTTCTGTCCATTGAGGCGACAGAAGATATCAATTCAGAGTTATAAGATTTTGTGCACTTTTTAATGGTGGGAGTTTGCAACTTTTCAGCACTACCGCAAAAAAATCTAAGAAACTTCGACTTTTTCGGCCCGCCCTAATACCCATGCTATTTTGACGAAATTGCATGTAAGCAATGATCAAATTAAGAATAACCATTGATAAAATTTACAGATCATTATCAGCTTTATGTGAAAGAGGGTGAGCCGAAATCTCTTTTCTTCTTCATCAATTTCTGGTTGTTCTCCTAAATGCCCTCGTGACTGAATCTCAAGTGTAAAATGTGTACGATATTTGATTGTATGTTTCATGAATCTCCACAACTGAGTTCGAACCATAGTTTTCGAATAAATAGCAAATTTCTCTCATGTTACGAATCGATCCTTAATTTTTGCACACCAGTGTATTAATTTGATGCAGAATTATGGAGAATTCTGGAATAAACCTTAACGTTTTTATGGTAGAAAGTACCGTTTTTGACAAAGCAGAAAAGCATAATTATCGGAGCACACACATAAGATTTCAGTTTGTGTGCTAAACTTCTGCGTCCTATTCAAAGTTCAGTGAAGGATTGCCCTTTACTCACTATTCTTGCGAATAAATGATTAAAGAAACGTCACTAATGAAAGAAAACCTTGCCAAGATTACTTTAAACTCATCAAGTGTATACGCATGAATTATTATAGTTATTTATTTAAATTATTTCCGCTTATTATTTACTTCAATTCAATGAGGAAAATTTTAATAAATTTGAATTAAATAACAATAGTATTTCTTAATTTTAAATTTAAAGGAAATTTTAAAGAAGCCTATCGAGAAATAGTAAATCTAATTTCTGTTCATGCAAGAAATATCCTTATCCATCCAACATTAATAACTTGATCGACACGAAACGTTAGGAATACTTTCTAACTGAACTTTTCAAATGAAAATGTTTACTATTTCAAATAAAAAGATTATTTTGAAAGAAATTAACCCCTAAAAATTTATATTAATAATATTATCTACATGGCGTTTGTAATTACAATCACATGCTCTTCTGTAAACCTTAATTTTTGTTAGGTATATATATATATAAAAAATGATTTTCGTGGTTGTAGATATTGAAATAAACAGGCCGAGCAAATAACCACTTCTTATTTTATTACCAAACTATTTAAGTAAAATATAGGAGAGTGGTGGGTATACGTGCATCTCCTTATATGCAAGTATAAGTAAGGGTGCAAGTATAAGTGAACAGAAAAATCCCTGTATTCTCTCAGCTAAGGGAATAACATATTGACACGTGATCAAAGTGAAGGGAATATTAGGTATTTTTAATAAATTACGTAAGCGTCTCAGGGAAAAAGTCTGGTGCCAAGGAGACGCCATCATGATTTTCTGTGGGCACGTGAAAGCGATTAAATATTTTTTTAGTAATAACTATGCCAAAATGAGAGATTTAATATACCTCCAGCGCGGGAAAAGAACGAAACTGGAGTTTTAGAAAAGTGATTTTGGAATACATTAAGATTTTAAAATATATAATATTAGAATGTGAAATAAAATTAAGTGAGATTATTACATATATATTAATATAAACATAAATATAACTTATTATATATGATCATACAGAAACAAAGTAAACAAAACATATCAAGGAGTAAATCCTAAACTAAAAAGTCATTATTTGAACAACACAACCAAGTTTAAAACAAAATCGAAAGAATTGAAAATACTATAGATACCATGAACGAAAAATTAAGTATAAACATTTATATCTCAACAAGTAAAAAGATTATATATATATATATATTTAATTTAGAAGGATAATTTCAAATAAATGCTTCAGATCCTTTTCAATGAAGCGTCAAAAGGTAAAATATTCCTTAAAATTTTACTAAAGACCAGATTAATTGAATATTGTTTTGAAATTTAATTTCTTAGCGTTTAGAGAATTATTATCAACATGTGTACAAAAAAAAGTTTTAAAAAAACGTTGTTTGATCGACCTGCTGTCAAATCGGCCAACGAACGTCTATCGACAGGTTAATGAACACTTTAGGTAAGGATTTATACTTTGAACCAATTGTTTTCAATAACAGTTTTCTACTAAGTTTAACATTCAGATATGTATGAGAACTTAAATTGCGTGCCCTATCATACAACTTATCTCTGGTAAGAGAAAAATAATTCTTAACATATTTTTGGCGTTACTATCCATTCTATTTATAGTCGTGTCAAGTACAAAACGTGTGCGTAAAAACTGAAGGAAAATTAGGTAGGTGACCGCACTAAAAATAAAAGCGCAATAACAGTACTCTAAAACTTCAAATGAAAAGAACATAAGTAATCTACTTCTTCCTTTTCTTCCTGCACTCTTTCGTGACAAAACGTTCAAAAAGTGCACTTTATTTAGTTTTATTCCTTTTGTGAACTCAGCAATTGCGTGTCTGTTAATCTTGTCACTGGGCTTTCCGCTTGATGTTCGCCCATTTGTACTGGAATGAGGATTCGCGTTTTGTTCACCAAGAAGGAAACTGGAATTACACTTAAAAATGATCCGAAATGATTCATTTTAACACGCAATCATTGCGGAGCTTTGGGATAACTAAAAAGGGTTTTTTTCAAGTGTTATATCTCTTGCAGCACAGATATATTGTATAATGTTATTGAGATTAAATTCAATATTCGAGAATATTGTACAATATCCCTGAAATATCGTAATGATATGCTAGAGCTTCTTATCTTGATCTGGATTTTATCACGTGGGAAACTGAAACTTCAATATAGCTTCAAAATTTTTTGTAATAATGGCACTTTGATTAAAGATATAACTTCCGATTTTTGTTTTTTCATATGTAATTTTGTTAAAATCGTAAGAATAATGCTGAATTATATAATGTTTTGCAAAATTTAATGTTCGACTATAATTAATATTCTATCTGAATTTAAAGCACTTAGAGGTTAAACATTTAAATTCATCTAAGCTTCATACCAATAATCTTTTTTTATAATAATGAAAAAGATCATCAGAAAACTTTCCACCGTCTTTCATAATGAGAGTAATTTTTACATACAAGTATTATCGTCAATAAATACCCTCTGTTACAAATAATATGATAACATCTCTGATTTCTGAAGCGATTTAAAAATTTTCAATTTAACCCTCCTAGCGTCAGGCCCGAGATATCTGAGTGAACTTTTTTCTTCTCATAACGGCAGACCCCAGACTGTCTCGGGAAAGAAAAGTTCCATATAAGTGTCAGACCCGAGATTTTCCTTCTACAAGTTTTTCTCTTTCCCCCAGGTGTCACGCGGCGACATAATGAGAGGGAGTGTCTGTGGTCCTTGGAGGTGTTTAACCAACTTTTCTGAGAATGCTCAATCAAAAGAAGGATATTTAACAAAGGATTCTGTCACAAAAAAAATCGTGGTTAGAAGTCATCTATCACTGCTGAACGATAACAGGTGTAATAAGACCCCCCTACGGCGCAATGATACACAAAGGGGTTGAAATCCTTTGTCCAAAACCTACAACGAGTTAACCTTCTCTCTTTTTAACATTGGCAATTTCGTTAAACTTTGCAATCTGAAATTCTAACGGCTGGGTAGGGCTAAAAAAAACCTGGAATATATTTTGGCCATTTCTTTATATATCTATAATGATTATTATTACATTTACTTTATGTCTATTGAGGTTGTTTCTTATTATGGTCTGCTAATAAACATCTGTCAAGTACGATCTATCAAAAGAACAACGCTATTAGTCAAATCCTACAACGACGTAAGCGTGTAGTTCGACACAGAGATGAACATTCGCCTGCGCAGAAGTATTTAGGAAGACGTTTTCTACGAAACTCAAGAATGTATATGTCTGTTGTCAAACCACATGTCACTTATTTCAGGAGTGCAGATATAATGAAAAAATTCCTTTTAGAACAAGCCGGAAAGCGGAGAAAAACTCCTTTTTTGTGGAGGTCCAAGTTTAGAAACTGAATGCAATCACTGCGGAAGAATTAAATGTACCGAACTAACTTGGACGTAGTAAGAGCATTTTAACTTCCAAGAGATACAAACCATAAAAACTCTTTTTTAGCACAAAAGTTTCCAAAGTTAGTACAAAAGTTGTATATTGTGTAATAATATGTCAAATTTGAATATTTTTCTACAGCACAATAGCAAGAGGGATGCAGGGGAAAGACAACTTCAGCCCCCATTTCTCATTTCCTTTCTTAATTTTACAATGACTGAAAACAAACTGGGCAGAGAGAGAAGGTGAAAGAGATGATTGCTTGGAGCTTTCAAGGGGTGTACAATCCTGGATTTCGGAAGAAAGCGATTAAGGGAATTGTTGACCCTCACGTTCTAGGTGTGACCGCTATAGAAAAACTAATTATTACCAATTTACTCGAGTAAATAAATCTGAGACTGGTGAGAATTGATTGCAATAAAATTATTTTCCTCTTCTCTGTCTTTAGAAAACATTTGTATCCAGCTCTTACGTAAGCTAATGAATTGAATTACATAACACCGTTTTAGGGTCATAAAACGCAGCTCTCGGAAACCAGAACGCCACAGGTTTTTTTTTTTTCGTAGCTGCCCATAAGATAAATTAGTTATTTATGTCACATTAACTTTAATCTAACTTAATAATGCAGCTAATAACGTTAAGGTAAATAAATATTTCAGTAAAACAATTATTCTTCAATTTTGGAAATTTCATGCTTTAAAATTCAAGGGGTGACTCTCTTGGCTGTAATTTTGTATGGCCGATTAAATATACACTTTAATATAGCCTGTTAATAATTAGAAAATCGAAGATCTCTCATCGAGAATGAAGTAAATATTTAAAACAGATTAGAGACCTCTATGGGCGAAAAAAATCGCAGCGTGATAATACTTTATGCTTGATTTGTCCAGTCTTTATATTATTTTAAAATTTATTCTTAATTATATAGCACAAAAATATATTTAACTCTATCGATACGGGAACGACCCAAACGTCCTCTTCAAGCAAAAGACGTGTAGATCAAATATCGCTGCAAAATTTTCACCTTTCATTAAGTGTGATTGATTTCTCACCCGCTGCGCACACTTTCTTCGTTGGCTCGCCAGATGGGTTGGAGAAAAAGGAAGGGTTTTCTTAGAATTCGGACAGTGCCAGCTGTCATTGTGGTTTGAGGAAGGGAGGAATTTCCCTTATATTTGAAGGAACTGGACGTTCCGCATTTTGAGGTCCCTCTATTCCAATTGTCTTAGAATCAGAGGTTAATATCGTCACAAAGCGTGTGAGAGGTTTAAACGTAGTAATTGAAACAACGTAAAGTATTCTTGTAAAATATAATTGGGGAATTTTTCAAGGACGTACAATTTGACATTTTGCAAAAATGAAAGCTAATTTTTTAGCAGATTTTAAGAAGTGAGGTGGAGTTAATAAGGAGAAAATGGTAATAAGTCCCTTATTTTTTAATTAAAAAATTAAAAAATTTTGGGCAGCCCTTTTCTTTGTGGCATTTTGCTACCAAGAATTGAACACCTATACCACATTGGTAGTGCCGTCAGCCGTCCTTACATTGAGCATTTTGAACGATTGCATAAACAGTAATTTCGTTAGCCGATACAATCGTTCAAACGGTCATCATGCATGTTGCATCAAACAAAATCCACCAAATTATCTACACCGTTATTATAAACTAATAAAATTATCAGAAACAGCACGGTCTATAAACTTTATCATGTGAGATTTGTTAGAAAACAAATTATTTTTGTTTGTCATCATTCATTGTAATAGAAAATATCTTTACTCTCTATCTTTGAAAGAAATATATAACAATATAATTTTGTCTATAATTGTTCCCATTAATGACTTTTATCTAACTCATATTTGAAAAAAATAATGAAGTTTAAATTATATCTCAGTATTTTATTTAAATATTATATCTTACAAAGACAATTATAAGATAACATGATTTTTCAGTAATATACTATAAATGAATTGCAGAGCTTTGGTTACTGTTGACTGGTTAAAGAATTTTAAGCATTCAAAGAACAACATTTAAAATTTAGAGCAGCAACTCTGCAGAGTATGTACAAAAAATTCGTTCAAGAAAACGCTTCAGTAACCTGTCCTTAATCAGTTATATTGTTTGAATTTAAAAATAATAAGACATTCTTTGACAGTCTTTGCAACATTACATAATATTAGAAATTAATGCAAACAGTTGTATCTGTTGTTAAAGAAATATCTATAGAAAGCATTTCTGCACCATTAATTTCTTTCTGTCTTTGTTTAATATACTTCCAAGAAAAAAAATTAAAGAGAAATTAGTATTAAAATACATTCAATGTAACTTATTAAATTGTGAAAAAAATGCTTTTGAAATTAGATTACAATTTTAATTCTGTTCAAAACATAGTTTATGTGTTTTCCTCTTACATTTCAAATCATTTTTAAATAAAATATTTATTTTTATTTCATTGAGACAAACCTCTTCATTATGAGGGTAAATAAAAGTAATTTTATGTATTAATATTACATTATTCGAAATACATATTTTCTTTACATTAAAATTACGCTGAAATGTTTCAAGTTTGCATTTCGTTGGGCATTTTGAAATATTTACTTGGACATATTTTATAATAGTAAAATGTATTTACAACATTTATTATTTATTTGTAAGATATACAACAGTTCTGTAAAACATTGAGTTATTTTACATTAAGTCAGTCAAGCAATATTTGATTAAATTAAATTTCTTTTTTTTTTTACTTTTATTTATGTGCTTTGGCCACATAGGTTCTTATATTGGTATTATTTTTCTAAGTATTATGAGATAGCAAATTTGTTGCAAAATGCTCTAATATGTGTTCAGGTTTATATAGTCATTTTTTCGAGTAAAGCTAGAAAGTACAAAATTTATCACTTGTTTAAGTACTTATTTTTTTATTATATTAATAAAAATTTAGTTTAGTGAGAGCTGTTTTCGTAAAAGAAAAAACAGTACATTAAAAAATTTACGTATAGTAAGCTTTTATTAAATATGTCTATTATATATCATACATTGAGATTTTTTGTAAACAGCATTCTCGAATTCACATTTTGATGTAGACATTGGTCATTTGCCTTCCTATACTGATATTGTTAAAGATATATCTATTATTATTTCCAATATGGCAAATATTTCGTAAAATTTTTTCCAGGTAATAAAAGATAAATAGTCTGCTGCGTTGAAACAAATTGTAATATTCCTAGGGATTGGTTGATAAAAAGTGGAGAAAAAATTAATTGAAATTTAATAGCATTTAAACGAGGGAAACAAATCTCATTAATCTAGTGTTTATGCTCAGAATTATTAATGTCGAATATCGAGCGATGCATTTCCCAACATGGGGTTTGTAAAACCTAAGTGATATTTGTAAAATTGTAGACACTTATAATTAAAAAAATATATTTTCCAGCTCGTAAAATGAAAGGAAATAGTACTTCATTCGATCTTCCCGATATTATGGAAAGGAATTTCACTTCATTTGAGACCGAATTGATATCTCTGACCAGAGGGAAATGAAGGAAAGGATTATTTCATACGTATTAAAAAGAAGAAGCAACATCTTTTATTTTCGAGATTGACACTAATCTAACAGGTTATAAGGTTATTTAATATCTTCTATGAAATAGTTTTCATCGTAAGTTCCATTCGAATTTAAAATATTAATCATAAACTCGTAAAAAAAACAAATTTGTTAATCATCTGCGAGATTATGATTTTTTAATTACAGCTGTTAAATCGTATCACACAAGCTCATTCAGAGGCACAATTTAAAAACTAAATATGATGCTTATGACGGGTTCATTAAATAAACGGATCATTAAATATCTGTGGATTATCTAACCAAAATTACTTTTTTATTTATAAAACATTACATTGAAAAGGAATTAAATTCTCTGACGGTGAATCTATAAAAATAGAGGGACTGACACCAGAAGTTTTAAAACGCATGTTTTCTCATGTAATGAATACATTTATTCCTTCATATCTTACACTTTGTATTCCGAATTGATACATGATCGTGTTCTTCAGTAAAATCAGTCTAACGTATTTTATATGTTTGAGAATACTTTAATAAATTTCCCACTTGCATCAAGAAAATAAGCAGGGAAATAAATTATCTATTTTCTATTAATCTTTAGGATATTACGTTTAAAAATATCAGTTTCATATCTCTAATAATTATCCTTTTATTTAACCAAGTGTAACAATTAAGATTCCACCAGAATTAGTTTGAGATGTCCTTGTGTACCAGAGGTATTGTCACAAAACAGAATAGGTTTATTAATAAAGCAAAGATCAGCCCATGGTGGTTTTATAGATTTTTTCCAAGGTCAGAGTCGTACCTAAAAATCATTTTGAATAAACTTCATTGTCAGACATTACTATGCAAAAATATATTTTATGCTCTGTATATGGTTTTGGGCCAGCCTTCTTCGTTGGTGTGAGTAGAAATTTGGTGACAGAAAGACGCGTTAGCACATGCTTGTTAAATGAATACGATTCAAAATTACGAATTCTATTTCCCGTTAGTGTTCGTATTGGCTTCAAATATGTTAATATATCCGTTGTATGAAATTGTAATAAATATATAAGTTTGAACACAACGGCGATATTTTCGGTTGAACAATAAACATCGTTTGTTTATTGATCGTTTTCTGTTTACTGGAAATGAATTAGGTAGAAATATTGTATTCTTTTTAATAATCGCAGAGGAAGCGATATAGTAAAACAAAGTTGCTGAATCAGGCTTCCTTAACACTTCTATGGCATTCACTTAGATTGGCAATAAATTCTGAACAAAAAGCAAAATCAAGAATTATATATATATATATATATATATATATATATATATATATATATATATATATATATATATATATATACTATATATATATATATATATATATATTATATATATATATATATATATATATATATATAGTCCCGCGTAATGCCGCATTGAATCTTGAGTCTAACGTGACGTCGATTACTCATCTTCAATTTCGTGTAGCACGGAAACCTTTTAATTGCACTTTTTTGTCTTTTCATACAATTTTCTTTTTTTTCCCCTTCTTACAACCCAAAGTTAAACTTTGAAAAGCTATTTTTTAATAATAATAGATCAGACACAGAGTCATTGCAGTAGAGTTAAGACTTGTAGCCAGGAGGTAAAGTTTCGAGCCAATTCCTTTAATATCTATGGAGGATATATCACCAATAGACATAACCGGAAACAGGTAACCCCTCCTTCCTTCAGCGCCGGGCTCAAATGAAGAACGATCCTGCAACAGGTCAGAGTTCGAATAGCCATCACTGGCCTGGCCCAGCCTCACAGTAGGTACGTATCGTTATCGGATAGGAGTAACTAAACCCGCACCATTACTATACCCACCAGAGCAGCATATTCATCCTGCGATTTCTCATCCATGTACTAGTGCCCCGGTGGGATCAGTGAATCTTAAGAATATCCTAGATAACTTATGCTTGAAATGGTATGCTTGGCCATTAAAGATATCCTTTCAAACTGCCCCAGGAAGTTCAAGGTTCCTGCCAATCCGTCCCTGAGGTCTACCTACAATTTTTAGCTTTTGCTGTTAAAGAGTCACTTTAACCTATTTACAATTATACATAACCAATCCTCACGACAACCGCCATTATCACTAGACATTGGAGATATTCGTCTACGGATTGAAATGATATAACTGAATCAATTTCAAAGTTTCGAAGTCCGTCACTATCCCTCAAGTACTTTTAAAGAAAATGATAATCAAATTCAAGAACTTAAAAAAAATGTGCTGCATTTCGACAACTGAAATTCTCTAATCCGTTGCTTCACTATCATTGCACTTTCTAGTGTTTTATAGACTTTGAAAAAAGAAGGAGTAGAAGTCACATTGAGGAATTTCACCTAAAGTAATACTACAGCTTATTTACTCACCAGTTTTAAGACACGAGGAGACAATTAAATTGTTAGGTTCAACGACTCAACTCATAATCATTTATAATTAAATAAATAATTTCGCAAATATTTATCAATTGGCAAGGATGTGAAACGAGTGAATTTTAGAATGTATCAGAAATGATATTTAAGAATCAAACGTTCAGATACGAAATATTAAAAATTAGTTTCATAGCCAAATAGTCAAATTAGTTTTAGCTCTAATTACTTTCTCAACCAAATAGTCAAATTAGTTTTAGCTCTAATTAGTTTCATTCTAACCTGAATGACGACGAACCTTAAATGATAGGATTATTAATTGAACATCTCTGTATAAAAAAATAATTTCATTAAAAATGCAATATAATTTAATAAAATTATTTGTTTTTTAAAGTTTTTTTTATCTTGGTTTCATGAAATTAATTAAATTCAGATTCAAAAATTATATAAATTTATTGGCAATTTTCTGAGAACATATTGGTAAATACAGGAAGTATTTTTAATCATCACAATTTTTTTTGTCACATCAAGTGATAGAGAATGTGTTGCTTTACAGAAGTATAAAGCGTACTTTTAAACTGAAATGTTATAAAAAATGAATTTGAATTAGTGACATTTACAACCTATTTTAGAGAAATTGTATCTATAAATCAGTGATGCTTCAACAACGAAAAGAAGTCGTTCAAAAATTTAATAAATAATTTTTTGTATTGAGTAGGTAGTAATAAATATACAGTGTATTATATTCTGGGCTTCAAATTTCTCTCGGCAAATGTTTTCCAAAAGCAATCGTTATCACTTCGCCAATGGCTATACGTAAACTGGTACATTAATTTGTCTTGCAAGATTATTCACTGGGAAATTATTTTGAATAGTTATACCGTAAAGTAATGATATGTACATTTAATAAATATTTGTATCTTTCACGTAACAATATGACATGCTGATATTGTCCTTCATATAAAGTTATGTTTTATATGACATATTTGAATTTAATTTAAAATATTATGATGTCTCGTTCGTTTTGAAAATAGTTCTGATGATTGTATGTTTTAAATGAAAATCTTAGTGGGATTAATCATTTGAAAAGAACATCGAAGAAGTTTAAAACCAACAAGACAATAAACAAAAAAATCTTTCTTATTGAACTATGAAAACTAACGTAAAATGTCCCTTGTACTAACTAACAGAAAACTAACGTAAAATCAGACCTTACAAAAGAATGAGACGGAAAAAAACTTGAAACCATGTCTCAAAGTCCTAACACAACAATTTGTGGGGAATGAAACTCATTTTCCTGTTTCTAAATATATATGGTAGGGGTAAAAGCCGTATTCTAGTAAAAAAAATTTTAAATCTTTGTTTTTTGTTTAAAGATCTAAACGTTTTGCTGATGCATTACCAGGTTGATTATGAAAGAAAAGTTAACGGTGATAATGAATTTACTTATCAAATAACATTCGATAACAATACATATAGGTCAAAAGAAGCACAATATTATTGCAGAACAGAGAATGTTAATGTATTGTGGGGTAAAGATTCATAAGGAAAAAACGATGTCACTTAAAATTTTAATCTGTCAATTAAAAGTTACTATTTCAAATAGCTATCTCTATTACAGAACTATAGAGATAATATTCATTAAATATTTATACTCAGCAAACTTAAATATTATATCTGTGGGTAAAGAATATTATATAGATTTAAGAACAAGTTGTGGTCCAGTCATAAATTCTTAACAACCGCCAATCCTCCAAATCTTCTAGATTTCAAATTTGAGACTTATCCTTACGAAAAAAACTTCATGTATGGCAGTATCATGTTCTGAATCCTAATAAATTGGCGTACAAAATCGGTTACAAGTTGCCACTCAATAACAGAGATATTAAAAGAGTGCAAGAAAAAAATTTTGAGGAAGTTTTAAGCCTTATACTCTCACTGTGCATTTATTTGAATTTAGACATAAAGTTTTTTCCAACACACTTGGCTACATACATAGTAACTAAATTATAAAAAATAATCAGCAATTAATTAAGAAAATTAATTAAAATATTTTAAGTTTTTAACTTGCTCTTTCTTATATTATGAAAATGACTACAAATGTTTGTAAAGAGTAAACGAGAAAACGATATTATATAAATTAGACAAGTTTTTTAACGTATAAATTTGCCTTCAAATTCAAAAGTTAAAGAAACTACCAATTATGTGGTGTAAACACAATTTAAGCAAGAAATAAAATAATTTTTAAACACCAAAGACTTGTCCATATCGTTGTGAACGCGTGATGTGCTTGCAGTAGATTCGAAATTAGACTTTTGTGTCATAACGAAATTAAATTTTTGCGTTATAACGTTTGTTCAATTACAGATTCGCAGAGGAGATAGACAATTTTCGAGCTGCGTGAGGAACTAACCAAAATTTATGCCAATTCTATTTAAATGAGCTCAAGCCCTAGACAGGATAATCTTTTTAATTAATCCCAAACCAAGACTTGAAGACGCTGATACCCAATTCCCTAACTTTCTCCGCAAATTATGCAGCAGAAACCTCCTGCTTCCTCACTTTCTCAACAAATGGAGATTATGAAATAATCCTCACGTTTTCAAAACCTGGACAAAACTAGAACTTTCAGTAGCTACAACCAAACAATACGCCTCCTTAGAAATACAGAGAAATATTTGAAAATCATCTCTGGGCCTACAAACAACTGCCTTCAAAACCATGTCATCCCAAAGACAATTCGGGTTTTAGAGCTAGCCACAGCTGCATTGATAAACCTCTTTAGTGGTGTCACCATCCTTGAGAGTAATCATTTATTTAAGAAATAGAATATTTCTAAGTGACTAAATCAAGTTGTGTCTGTGGTTGGAACCATCAGAGCTGGAAGTTCACAGAGACATCATTAATCTCTTTTCAGACCATTCATTTCTGACTTCCCCTAAAAAAAGCTTATTTGTAATGGTCTTTTCGCAGTTAATAATACAATCCTGGTTAAGGGAAGCAGGATAAATTTTGTCATACGCCCGCTGCGACACAGCTCACAACTACTGAAAGATGATGCGCCTCGGCAGTTACTATCAGCAACGACAAGATCTATTGCCATCCTCACCAGAAAAAAAAAAGACACTCCGCTAATGGACATGGAGCAAATTTTCTTGGTTGATGACCTCAGTTAAAAGAAAGAACCTCACTTAGAATCTCTCACTCAAGAAAGTAAATACTATCAAGCACTTGTAGCAACAGCGAACTCAGATTCAACAATCACGTCCGGTACAGTACCCGTGAAACTTTGGGTTAAAGTTCATGAAGAGTCTCACTCATTGGACGATTCTCCTCTTTCTCTCTCGAAAAGGTTCTCCTTTAGAAGTAAGTCCTAAGTTCTACACTCATATATGCTTACCAATCTGGGCTTAGCCGCAAAATACCACGATGGAAAGATGCAAGTACTCAAAACAGAATCTTTAAGAATAATGACAAACACTCCTTAGTTTGTGAGGTGAAAACTTTACAGTTCAGACAGTAGGGTACTAAATAACTAGCAAGAAAGTCATGCGTGAAAATTCACGAACCAAATCTCATCTCGGAATAGCTATTTTCTCCCATAATAACAGATGGGCAACGACTGGTATGGCTTTTTCCTTAATTTCTGCCATCCATACCAATTCCTCACAGCTTTTGTAATTTCAAGAAATTTGAATTAATTTAAGTTCTATAATCTCTGTGCTGTTCAACAAAAGCCTTTAGGTCTCCCTCTGAATTACTATAAAAGTAGCAAAATGATTTTAAAATTGTTATTGAACTTTTAAAACACTTTCAGTCTGAGAGGAGAACTTAAGCACTTTGGTACCAATATTTATATGTGATTCAAGAAGGAGTCTTTTTTCAACAATATATTGATGTGTAAATTTAAATTGTTCCTGTTTTATAATAGGCATGTGATATTTCTTTATAGTAGAGATTACAGTGTCCAGGAAAGAAGTATATCTGGATAATTGGAGAAAAAACTTATATTTATTTCATCAATCAATAACAACTATACAGATTAAGAAATTTGTTACACGGCACGTTATTATTTACTCTCTCCCAGGTGTGTCAGATTCACGTGTTTTTTTTATTATAGCATTAAACATATATGTTGAAAATAGGGAGACTGCAAATGAAAAAGTTGTCGAAGATTGCAAACATGAAATATGTTTTAGTTTGAAAAACTAAGTTCTTATATCAAACAATTTTAGGGGATTTCCACATGTTTCTCATATAGGCTTCTTCGTGTACTGCTTAAAAATATTGCTGTAGAACGAACTGCTTCAGGTTTTTTTTAAAATAAAAAGAATTTATTTTGCGCTTATAAAATAACATTCATGTACAACGGCTATGTCTCGATAATAATTTTCGAACTAGAATAGTATTTCTTTGGCCCCATGAGCCATGTATACTATCCAGTCACAGTGGTATAGTACTTATTTCAAGAACATAAATAAATTTTCCCAATGTATTTTTTTATCTGTCTCAAAGAATCATACCTACACATTGCCAAGCAAAACGAATATATTCCAGCCAAGACTCCAGCCAAATTATATAGCCCACTTCCTTCAAACTAATTTGTCGTATCTACTGCTTTTCAAAGTTAGAGTATATACGAGATTGGGATCATTTGCATAGAGGCAACAGCCTTTCTACCTGACTGGTGTGATTTCAATAATAAATAAGCTTTCGAACATGTCCTCAATTTAAACTGGATACTTTAAGAATTTAAGAATACAATTAAGACTGTGTATTGAATATTCGAAAATCTTTAGTTATAAATATTTCAAATAATTTCAGATGACCGAATTGATATATTTCAAAATAGTGGCAGTCTCTGATAGGTTGGACAGGTTAACAGAAACTAAATCTTTTTAAATGTTATTAACTATGCCAAAATACTTTTTGTTACTAAATCTTCGTCTGAAGTAGGTTGCATAGCTATTATAAAATCTAAATTGGCGATCAATCTTACATCACCAATTTTTTTGGATTTATCAATATGAAATTTATTTAAATATATCAGTTTCATATAATACAAATGTGAAGTTATTAAATAAGGAACCAACTCCCAAAATCATTTTGGAGTTGCAGACAATGTTCGCGAAAGCGTTAAGAACATGGTATTTTTTTTCGAAATTAATTATATTCCAAACAATCTTTTATTCAAAGGATTTCCTGATATACACTCGGTTTGAGATGACAAATTAAACTCCTTGGATTAAACTGTTCATAGTCCTATATATTAAGATTGATTGAATATTTTTACTGATAGTGAGATGGAGACAGGGTTTTAGATGGATGCCAGCTGTGAGTGTATTCTCGTCATCTGAATATGGTTTCAAATTTACAGTTCGCCTCAAAATAGCTTTCATTCATTACGGAACGTAATAGCTTTTCATTCGATACGGAACGTTTGTCTAACTGAATTAACTTAATTCATCACTGCTTCTGTCTGATATTTAGGGTAAAAGAAGATCTGAATATATTTCCAAATTTACGAAGTTCAGCTCAAAATAGCTTTCATTCGATACGGGAACGTTTATCTAACACAGGTGAACTTAATTCCGTCCTCTTCACTGTCTGATATTTAGGGGTAAGAGAGGTCTGAATATGGTTCAAATTTACGAAGTTCGGCTCAAAATAGCTTTCATTCGATACGGAACGTTTATCTAACTGAATTGAACTTAATTCCGTCCTGCTTCACTGTCTGATATTTAGGGGTAAAAGAGGTCTGAATATGGTTCAAATTTACGAAGTTCGGCTCAAAATAAACTTTCATTCGATGCCGGAACGTTTATCTAACTGAATTGAACTTAATTCCGTCCTGCTTCACTGTCTGATATTTAGGGGATAAAAGAGGTGTGAATATGGTTCAAATTTACGAAGTTCGCCTCAAAATAGCTTTCATTCGATACGGAACGTTTATCTAACTGGGTAGACAATTCTGCCCTGCTTCACTATCGATATTTAAGGGATAAATGAGTCTCACATATCAATTTCGCTCAAACACAATAGACATAGCAACTTTCGATGGTGTGACCGGGACTTTTGTACGACTAACATTGAGATTTTTTGAACGATTTGACTTCACTATCTAACTACATATTTCTTCTCCAAATAATTTCATAAAGTTTCAGAAAGTTTTTTCCAACGTACGCATTTAAAAATGATTTATAACATTAAGTTATTTATATATACCTTAAATTAAAATCTTATAGTCTTGCATGGAAGGCATCTCTCGATATTCCTGTTTATTACTCAATAATATATGAGGTTAAAAGAATGTTTACTTTAAAACTTTTAACATGAATTCACTAATTCTGCTTGTTTGTTGCATTGCTTTATCTCTGCTTTGTTTTAAAAATGTGTATTTTTCTGAAAGGGTCCTTCAAATTTTGATGAGAGAGGGATTCTTCCATTTATTACATTAAATAGATATTGAGAGAACCAGTTTTTTGATAAGTTGTTTCCGCAATGAAAAGTACGTTGTTATACAAATAAGAACGAAAATAATTTAGACAAATAAAATATAATTTAATTATTGTGTATCAGATGATGAGAATATTTTCCATTTTAGCTTTCTTTTAAGAACAAAGAAGAAAGTGAGAAAAAGGAAGGAATTTAATGAAATAAAAAATGTATAAAATCTTTATCTTTACAACTTTTTTGTTTAATGATTAAACAAAACATTTGGCTCAATTTCACTACAACCTTAAGCTTGTGTTTCATACATGAAATTTTACTCCAATAACATTATTAAATTAAAATTAAATAGCACATGAAACGGAAGTGTTTCACCTAATTTTTTGAGACATATGAGCCAAATGAATTAATATTATATTAATTAATATGATGCCAGTCTTCAATAAAATAAACCTAATCTCATACTTAAAATTGGTATTTCGTAATATCAAAGTTTATCATTATATTAATGAAATATAAATGTTTCTCTTTCAGTCTTAGCACTTTCAACCATACTATTAATCATTACTTCGATAATTTCTTTGACTTATTCGCAGTGAAGATTCATTTAACTTTCAATACAAGAATAAGACATTTACATTGAAAAAATTCACTATCTTCGCAATGTCTTTCAAAAAATAATTTTATTGATTAATTAACACTAATTTGTTTGGAAGCCAAAACAATTCCATTTAGTTTCCCAAATTACATCATTTTATATAGAAATAGTTACTTATAGAGATTTTCAGTGTTCCATATCAGAGGGAATACGTTGTGATTTTTCTTTAACAAATACTCAAATGACTTTCAGTCTTTTTTATTTAATAAAAAAAAGTATTATGGCCTATGCTGAAATTTATGATAATCGTCTTTTTTTTATAAACTTTCAAATCTTACCAGTAGTTTACTCTCCACGACGATGATATAACGCATTCGCTAAATAACTTATAATTATTGCAGTTAAAAGGTTAATTGCTTGTGTTGTAACCGACTTTTTGATTATCAATAAAAATTCTAATAAGTGCCTGAAATTATATTTTGACGGCATCACTGACTACTTCTTTTAATTTCTTAATTTTGATGCGCTTTCCAGGGTAACGTTGTAAACTGTAAAGAAGAAAAGAGT
>BGPR01015609.1:16164-28711 GCA_013235015.1 Araneus ventricosus | reverse complement strand
ATTCCAATGTTTTCTTTTATTAAAATAGAAATTACTGGAGAAAATACCATTAAGCCTTGGTTAAGCATCTGTGTGAATTTACCAAACGATGCCGAAAACATATTCTCTTGCAAGAAAGTTTGCTAATCAAATGACCGAAATTGCGGAATAACCTATATAGGATGCTCACACTAATGTACCAATTACTTAAAAGACTATTCAAATTCTAATGTTTTCTTTTATTAAAATAGAAATTAGTGGAGAAAATACCATTAAGCCTTGGTTAAGCATCTGTGTGAATTTAACAAACGATGTCGAAAACATATTCTCTTCCAAGAAAGTTTGCTAATCAAATGACCGAAATTGCGGAATAACCTATATAGGATGCTCACACTAATGTACCAATTACTTAAAAGACTATTCAAATTCTAATGTTTTCTTTTATTAAAATAGAAATTAGTGGAGAAAATAACATTAAGCATTGGTTAAACATCTGTGTGAATTTACGAAACGATTTTAAAAATATTTTCTCTTTCAATAAAGTTTGCAAATCAAATGACGAAAATAATTTTCATATGATGGTCACAATAATGTGTTAATTACTTGAAAACGATTCAAATTCCAATATTTTATTTTATTAGAATAGAAATTACTAAAGAAAATACCGTTAATCATTGGTTAGGCATCTGTACGAATTTACGAAACGATTTTAAAGATATTTTATCTTTCATAAAATTTGTAAATCAAATAGGAAAAATTGCGGAATAACCTTCATATGATGCTCACACAATGTGTCAATTACTTAAAAACGATTCAAATTCCAATGTTTTCTTTTAATAAAATAGAAATTACTAAAGACAATACCATGAATTTCGTTAAATTTTCACCTTCAATGCAAGGCATTTAAATATTTCCTTAAATTAAATTTTGCTGATACCAGGATTAAACATATGCTTCATGCATAATTATTATCATGCGTCTGTGCTTTAAATTCAAATGTTCACCTCGCTAGAACTCAAGAACAGTGATTACGAATACAAATGAAATCTAACAATGCAAAGTAATTGTTTGAATAAAACCTTCATAAAAAATTATAACCTCTAAATAAATATTCACAAACCTGTCAGTTTTTTAAATAAACCTATATTAACCCCTTCTTTGTGAGTTTTTACTTTATTTTTGTTATTCAAAGTGTCCTTCAGCTTGTAATGACTCAACAAAGGAGCACGTTTTTCTTCGGTGATATGCGAGAAAATTTTCTATTGTTGCCAAACAAGAGCAAGGACATCAAAAATAAAAGAAACGATGAGTCGAAACGCTTGTGAATCATCATCGTGACAAAAGATGATGACTCACATCGCTAGAGTCTTTAATGATAACAGAAAAATAGTGAAAAAAAATAATAAAAAGGTTGTCTCGCCTAATAATACGCTTCAAAAAGGTTTCAAAAGGTTTTTAGCAGCGTTTATGTTGAATTACGCTTTTCAATATCGTCTGGCGTTTATTCTATTCTGTTAAATAAACACCATGTTGTTCCACAATTTGTGGTTGCCAAGTTTATTTACTAAAACTTGAATAAATAAATATTATTCAGTCTAATTGAAGAGTAATCTTTTGAAAATGATATGACATTTAAGCTTCTGCGATGTAAAATAAATGCTTTTTTGGTTCGAATTTTTTTAAAAATGTGTATTTTTGTGGGTAAAAGTCATTTTCGTTTTCAGCATTTTAATTCGAAAAATGAATTCTTGGGAGGGCTTACATACGAAATGAAATAGAAGGCTTTTGCATTCAGGGGATACGCTTTAATTATTTTATTTTTGCCAGTTTAAAGTAAATATAATTTTTGCTCGCTCTTTTTCGTCAACTTTGCGGTAGGTCAGGTGAAAATTCTGTCTATTCAAATATTTATTTAGGATTCTATAAGAAAAAATCTTAAATTTTTGAACGCAAATAATGTTCTTGAATATTATATGCTCCATTTAATGATAAACCACACGTTTCTTTTATGTAAATTTAACATTAAATGTCTTTATTTTTTCATAAACAAATCATTCACAAAGCTTGATTCTTCTATCTAAGCAAAAGACACAGACAAATATACAGTAGGTTGTCGCTTAACGAACATAATACGTTCAAGAAGCTCACTCGTAATGCAGAACGCTCGTTAAGTGAAACAATTTTTCTCATATAAATTATTGTAAAATACGATAATGCGTTCCAGGCCGAAAAAATTACTCAAAAAATTTCATGTATATAGTTTATTTAAAGAAAATTATAGATAAGATTGTTAAGGAGAGTGAATCATCTTCATCTTTTCTTTTATAACCGAATTATACTATAATCTGCAAGATTGAGTTAAACGCTTCATTTAGAAATTTCACCAATTTTTCCAAGTGTTTTAATAAAGTTGTTTGAGTTTTTATATGAATTACTAGCAGTACGCGCACTGCGTTACCCGTGGAATCAGGACTTCGACAAAATGGGGTAAATGTCCATAATGACACGAAAAAGTTTTGAAAACAAAATCACAACAAAATATGCACATTATTGATTTCCCAGCTTATTTTTTCTCTCGACAATGACGCGAATGTAATGACGTCACCGGAAGGAATCGGACTGTAAAAATGCATGCTGGGAATGAAAGCATATTACGTCACCTCCTTCGAGGAAGCAACAATGCATTCTGGGATCGTCCGGAGAAACTCTCACTGTCAAATCTCGCTAGCAAAAGAACTGTTTGAACTGATCAGGGAAAAATCAATTTACAAAAAGCGGAATAAGATATTTTAACCATTCGTATTTTAAATCTGACAGAAACTTCCCAGCTATAAATTGAAAAAAAATGAAATCCTTATCAAAAATTACCATAAAAGTGACTATTATTTAAAAATTTCTCAAAATTCAGTAAATTGTGCTGGAAATTCAAAACAAACTTCATTAGAACGAAAATTGTTTATTCTACCCTATGGTGCTTTTATTATTTTTTCAACGATCATTAGAAAAGATACTACAGCGTAAACGTGCTAAAAATGACCCAAAACAACACAAAACATTAAATAAAAAATGTTCTAGATTAAATTTTAAAATTCTGGCTTCGAGGTGCATTGAGTCATCATTACGTCTACCTGTGTGTCAAATTTCATGGCTGTAAGTGCGATAGATTCGTCTGGACATCGCACACACACACGCAAACATTGCCTTTTATAAGTATAGATGATACAGACCTAATTCTCTTTTAGCAGGAAGCTGTCTAGAGACATTTATTTTTGCCGTTTCAAAATTTGTCGAAAATGCGACTCAGCACTATCATAAAATAAATTTGTAGCGCGCATAGCCACTACCTTATTCGGGTGATGTTTCTTAATGCAACAGTTTTCCATGCTTTAGCTTTTCTCTTATTTCGCTAGAAGATTGTTATTTTGCTGTTACCTTCTCTTCCTCTGACAAACTCTCCTCCATAACTTCTTGCTGTGAAGCACGATGCAACTCCATAAGACCTTCGGTGGTCAGCTCTTCGTTGTGTTTGCTGTTCCACGAGCTCAATGATATTATAGTCCTCTGATCTTCGCTATTTTGAGGCAGGAAACGATCTGGAAGTGATATTTCTAATATTCTCTGAGAGTAAGGTTTATACCCAGTCACCATGTTTGATAAGAGTCCATCAATAGACACCATGTTTGATAAGAACCCATCAATAGACACCATGTTTGATAAGAAACCATCAATAGACACCATGTTTGATTAGAAACCATCAATAGACACCATGTTTGATAAGAACCCATCAATAGACACCATGTTTGATAATAACCCATCAATAGACACCATGTTTAATAAGAACCCATCAATAGACACCATGTTTGATAAGAACCCATCAATAGACACCATGTTTGATAAGAACCCATCAATAGACACCATGGTTGATAAGAGCCCATCAATAGACACCATGTTTGATAAGAACCCATCAATAGACACCATGTTTAATAAGAACCCATCAATAGACACCATGGTTGATAAGAGTCCATCAATAGACACCATGTTTGATAAGAACCAATCAATAGACACCATGTTTGATAAGAACCCATCAATAGACACCATGTTTGATAAGAACCCCTCAATAGACACCATGTTTGATAGGAATTGTAAGATAAAAGCACCGTGGATATGACAGTAGCAGGCGCAAAATCCGGAATTTCCTCTTCTCGTCACTCGTTATTCGAACGTCACTAGTTAAGTTTGTCATTTTTTTAAAATTTATTTTGCTCCTTATGTGTGCTCGTTAAGCGATGTTCCGCTGTATGTATTTAAAATAATTGGTAAAACCAGAGGAAGAGCCTTCCAGCTCCAGCCACTGGGCCGATTTCTCCAGTTTTTGTTTCATATGAAAGCTTATGACGCCTAAATAAGTCATGAATGGCCTCCTGCCCTTCACCGCCATTTTCAAGAGAATGCGCAAAAATACTACATCACTGCACATTCTCTATGGGAAAAAAATTGACAGGTTCACCCAACTTCGACACAGCACTGATTTCGCAAATTTTTATTTTATAAGGAAGCTCATGACTTCTAGATACGTCATCAATGGTTGTTAGTTTACAGTGAAACCCCGATACAACGAACAGTGGATATAATGATCCTTCGGCTACAACGAACTTTGGAATGCTTGTAACGATCTTCTGGAGCAAGGTATTCTGATATAGTGAACCAAAATTTCCGCTTTTCAAGCTTAATTCCAGCTCTTTAACAAAATCTCACTACTTACCTTCAAACTTTAGAGAAATAATTACAAGCACAGTTCATTTCATTGTTTAATTTTTTAAAAATAAATATTTATTTCAATTTATTATTGCCCTTTCTAATTGCAATTTTGTGTAATTAATTGGTTTAACATAGAAATGCATTTAAGTATTATAGGAAATATTGTGTAGCCAATATTTGAAAAATTGGATATAGTGAACCCCGCGTTATAGCGAACTTCTGGAAAGATCCATTAAGAGTTCGTTATAAAGGGGGTTTGACAGTATTTCAGTTAGCAGTAAATCAATCAATTTAATTAAATTTCGATTCCACTTAAGTGTCGCTACCTGTTAGTAAATTTGAGAAAAAAATTTATTACAGGATTCCAAATATTTATAATAATGAAATAACAGACTAAAAGGTCAATCTTAATATAAATAGAAGTCATTGTGGGTATGTATGCATGTTTTTATGTATGTTCGTGTATGTTCCACATCTCCTCCTAACCCCCTGCACTGATTTCAACCAAACTTTGCACATTTATTAAATAAGACAATGGGAAGATTACTGTCAGCTTTTCAAAGTGCAAATGGTAATTAAACAGTCAGTTAATTAGAAATTAACTGAAACCGTTTTTGCACAGTAACTTCGAAGCAACTTATCCTTCAAATATTATTTTCATACCATCTTAAAGTTCACATTTTTACCTTTTCAATGATACTAATTTTATGTCTGTGACATTTTTCTTCAATTTGTATTAATTTTTCAAGATTTATTAAATTGTTAATTACCTGCAGACGATTTTGAAATAATGCAAATTTATAGCTACTCCGTTG
Source organism: Araneus ventricosus (assembly GCA_013235015.1). Lineage (NCBI taxonomy): Eukaryota > Metazoa > Arthropoda > Arachnida > Araneae > Araneidae > Araneus > Araneus ventricosus. The sequence goes on along the minus strand of BGPR01015609.1, from coordinate 23,159 downwards.
CTGTGCAACGGTTAGACTTTGAACTAATATACCTTTATTTCTGAAATTTTTTCTATTTTTATAAATATATTTTATATAAGACGAGAGAGATCATCATCAACTTTTAAAAGATCTAATTTTATTAAAATTTCAGTTAATTGGAAATTAAGCAAGATATGGTATTTCCCGTGCTATTTTTCGAAAATATGAATTATGTCACAAAAACTACTTTTACACATATTTAAAGTTTAAAAAATTATCCTTTCATGACACAAGTTCCATTTCTGTTCAATTCGTTGCCCTCAATTTAAAAATTTTTCAAAAATTAAATTGTGTATAAAATTTACAATTTATAACACGTTTTTTATCGGTGAAGAACAAAAATACATAAGAAGAACTATTGCTATCTCACATTAGAAGAATTTTGGATGAAGACTAATCTTATTATTTTTACTTTCTCGTATACGAAGTATACAAAGAGAAAGTATTGTAATCGTCAAAAAATTCGAACTCGAGATTTTGACGAATCTCCACGTTTTAGACCTCCCTGATTCCGAAAAACACAATTTTGGAATTATGTCTGTCTGTGTGTGTGTCTGTGTGTGTGTCTGTATGTGTGTCTGTGTGTGTGTCTGTGTGTGTGTCTGTGAACACGATAACTCGAAAACTATTAGAGCTACGGGGGTTAAATTTGGTATGCGGTCTTTAAGCATAATTTGTAGGTTTCTATCAAATTTTGGACAACATCCGTCAACGGGAAGTCTGTCTGTCTGTATGTTCGGGGTCATGCGAACGCTATAACTCAAAAACTTGAAAAGCCAGATGGATAAAATTTTATACACAGTTTTATCGTCATGAATGTAGGTCCGTATAAAATTTTGGGCCAAATCCGTCAAAGGGTTGACTGTCTGTCGGTCTGTATAATCGCATACTTGTTCAGTTTTGAAACTAACTCCCTGCGCATGTCTACTGATGGCAATGCCTGTGCAAAGAACGGACGCTCCGAAACTTGGCAGTTTGCCAAAAACCAATTCTGGAGCGATTTTGTAAGGAAGCAAACATTTAGGGAGTCTCGCCAGGTCCTGTTGCGCAAAAAAATGCGTAGGGGATTTGAATTTGTTTTGATCCTTCAAACCACGCGTGGTTCCAACTTTGGTTTACTTGCGACGGAAGTTTATTTGACGTCTTTTATTATTCTAGTTTTCTCTACATGTGTTAGGAGTATACGAGAAAGTTTAGGGGAGACCACTCCCGCTGGTTTTATTCATATTTATTCCAACGCTTTTTCTTAATTAAACCTACTATGTAATTAATTGTCCCAAAACATCAGTTAAAATCTTTCTTATACTGCAAGATTTATGAACAAAATTTGAAGCCCTATGCAATAAATATTAATAACTTATGGAGAAAATTAGCTATCGGCGGTTTTTAAAAATCGTCTGGTTCAATCGATATTCTCATTCTAATTATAAAACGTTTCAGAAGATAAAAGAATTTTGAGTATTGTAACTTTCTATACAAAAGTAGTTTTTAACATCGAAAGTAACAATAGGAATTTTGGGTATTGTAACTTTCTATACAAAAGTAGTTTTTAACATCGAAAGTTTTTTCCGGTATGCGCAAAGTGTGGAGTAGCGAGTGCGTCCCCAGAGCACATCCTCTCTTGTCTTCGCCTATCTAGGGAGACTTTCGAGACGGATCCTTTGCTTGCTCTCTATTTCTTGAGGGTGAGTGGGCTCATGAATGGTGTCTACCTGCCTCTAGACAGAGAGGGATTAGTAACAACAAAACATCGAAAGTATTAGACTTGAAAGTATTTTAATCCCGAGCAACGTCGGGCATAACAGCTAATAGAATTATAAGGATGTTATAATGCACAGTGCGTATAAATTCCTCTTTTTAATAGATTGTGGTTGTTTTTTCGTTTTTTTACAACTGCTGAGGTAGAAGTCAAGTGATAATGAATAGTACAATGGCATAAATAATAAGTCTTATATTCAACTAAATTTATGCACACTACAAATGCGATGTCACTAACCATTCTTTTTCATTTAAATGGGGAGATAAAGGTCCCTGAGCCTTGATGCTTTTTTTTTTTTAAAAACTAAAAAGAAGAAACAAATTAAGATAAAGAAATCTTTTTTTAAATGTTAATAAAGATGTCTTTTTAAGAGTTGTTTTTATGGAATTTTTATTTTTGGAATTTAAATTACGAATTGCTTACCTTTCAAAATGACCAAGCCGAGAAGGTAATTATTGTGCTTTTGTTTGCTTATTTATATCTTTCCATTAAAAAATCAATTAATAAAATTTTCAAAGAAGCTCCATAATAAACAATTAAGAGCAGGTCACCTTGCGAATTCATCAAGAACTAGATGAGGCATGAAAGTTGTTTCTTAAAGTTCCCTTCATCAAACTTTTATTGGCAAACAATATTAAATTCTAAAGAATCCGAAGAAATCCAGGTATCTATCTCATCTAGTCCAGAACGAAATGGCGAAGCCTTTTATAGATACCGGAAAAAATTTCTACCGTAACTTTTAGCTGAGCCTAAGCAATAAATCACACAGAATTCTGGGAAAACCATCTTTTCTCCCTGAATCATTCTCGGAACTTGGAAATATATAATGGAAACAAATTCTTGTTCTTATTTCAACATCCTTTATACAAATAAAATCGCCGGAGTTCTCCGAAACTTTTAGAAACAGAATTTCAAAAGAGCAGGGTTTCCATGTAACACTTAAATATAGAAGGTATTTTGTAGTGGGTACTTATTGAAAATCGTATGGGTATTCCCTAAAGCGAATAAATATTGGAAATTTGTGAATGAGAATTCATTTGTAAAGAAATTAAATTACGCATTATTCGAGAAAAAAAGGATTTGCCAGAAAGTAATGAATCAGTTAATGGTTTTTGTAGAATTCAGTTTAGCTTTGAAGGAAATGTTTTCAGTTAATTTATTTCTTATTAGCAGTACGCGCACGGCGTTGCCAGTGGAATCAGGACTTCAAGAAAATGAAAAAAAAAATAAATAAATCGCCTACAATCACATGAAAAAGTTTTGAAAACAAAATCAAAACAAAAGATACACATTATTTGATTTTCCAGCTTATTTTTTTTCGCGATAATGACATTTCAACTGTAGAAAAACAGTACAGAGTACGTTAATCCAAAGCAATATTTAACAATTGCAAAGTGAAAATCATTATTATACAGCAAGCAAAATATGCGAAACAAATAAACACGTTAAGATACCGCGGAAAATAATAATCGAAGTCATTCAATTGAAGGTTATGACGTCACCTGCGCTCTGCACCGTCAGCCAATGAAATTGCCAACAAAGTTCCAGAGAAAGTGTCGCGGGAGGAAGCTCGCTAAAGAAAAATATCTTTCAACTAACCAGGAAAAATTAATTAAAAAAAACGGGAAAAGATATTTTAACTATTCTTGTTTTAAATCCGACAGAACAGTTCCAGTGTTAAGCTGAAAAAAAATTGAAAATAATAGTGTTATTAGAACGTTGGATGCAGCAAATTTAAAAACAAAGATAAAAATTCGTTGGCTAAACTGACTATTTTTTTAAAAAATTCTGGAAATTCAGTAAATTACGTTTGAAGCTCAAAACAAATTTCATTAGAAAGAAAATCGTTTGTTCTATCCGATGGTGTATCAATTTCTTTCGAACTAAAATGAGAAACGATACTGTGGACAAAAATGTTTCAAAAATCTCCCGAAAAAGCACAAAACATCAAATAAAAAATTTTCTAAATTAAATTTTAAAATTCGGGTTTCGAGGTGCATTGAGTCACCTTTACGACTACCTGTGTGCCAAATTCCATGGTTGTGAGTGCGATATGTTCGCCTGGACATCACACGGACGCACACACACACAAATATTGCCTTTTATAAGTATAAATTCTGTGTAAAATGCGTGGATTTTCTTTGACACTAATCTTTTTAATAAAGTCATATTACTAGCATAAAAAGATTTAATCTCACTAATAGATTATGGTCTTAGCGAAATCTCAGATATATTTTCAGAACGAAGATTTTTGGAGAAGAAAAGGAAAATAGCTTCCCCGCCCACAATTTTTCATTTCAGACATTTGCAGTGGTATTGGAGTTTCTTGAGGCAAGGTCGGCATGTCCACCATATTTGGACAGCGTCTTTGGGTAAACTTGTGTTGGCGTGGGCAAATAAATGCCCATCATCTCAGCAGTTGTAAATTATTGAATATTCTGCTGGTGCCATCGAAACTTAAAATCCCTAGAGCTGAAATCTAACCACAGAGCTGACGAACAGCTCCCCCTATCGCATCCAGTTGACGTTTCCTATCATGTTTTCTTATGTAATTTTTGACTTATGTTTGTTTGTTTCTCTCTCTCTTTAACAGTTTCTCCTTTCAATTTTGACTAACCATGTGGATTACAAATTAAAAGTAATGCTAGCGTCCTCCTTCGAAGCAGTCCCAAGATTCAGTGATACTAAGAGTCCTTTAAAAATCTTATTCACGCTAGTTTTAATTCAAACGACTAACAACAAGAAAACAATCGTTTTGATACTCAGATATACTTTATTGCCTAAAAAACTAAATTTTGCTTATTTTGCATCGTTCATCCATGATTTCACACAAACTCAGACCAAAATTGATCGACAGACACCAGATCCCAAAGTATTCTTTCTTTGTCTTGTACCCTCCACCAATCAACTTCACCAAACAAGCCCCATTATCTGCCTCCAAATATATTTCTTCACATGGTTTATTCTGGGGCCGGCACAAAAGGAAACAAAGACCAATCAGAGGCCAGGAGCCATCCTTGCTTCTGCTGTTGACGCCGTACCATCCGTTTCCGATACACGGATGACAAGGGGGAGCATTGACTGTCTTCTGGCACATCGGTGGCTTTGCGGAATTCCGGCTATTTGTGCCCCCAGAGGGGAAGTAGACCCAAGATGAGGGGTTCCGCTGCGACGTTGCGGTATTTGTTATTGTCACCAAACGTTGCTGAGGAATGAGGAATCTCTTTTGTTTACAAATATTTTTGACTAAAATAGAGTTGGGTTGTGTCTGGGATTGGTTACCAAGAGTGATTTGTTTTGGAGTTCACCAGTGGCGAATCCAGGGGGGATGCTATGGGGCTTCAGCCCCCCAGAGCTAAACAAAAAGTCTTCATTTTTTTCAAATCACTACATCTATTTGTTATTAATCTCTTTTGTTGAAAAAATAAACCGTGTCAACATTGCTTTCTGGCCTTGACAAGCTCGAAAGTTTTCCCGTTTTCATAGCATTCCACTCGTACTTGTAGCGTTAACACTGTCAAAAGAATTTTTTAGCTTTTTATTTTAGCTTATTATTAAATCATCGAAAGTATTGTAATGTCCTTTCTGATTCTTATTGTCAGGTGAGCAAAGTTAAAGTGTTTTGATTTACATAAGCCAAGAGGTCACGAAGATACCAAATTTTTATGGCCTCAGCTCCCCCAGGCCAAAATCCTGGATTCACCACTGGATTAGTGTAGAGGTCACAGTAGAGTCCCGCTAATCCGCACTAGATGGTACCGGATCTTGTCCGGATTAAGCGGAATTTAAAAACATGTAAAAAATGCATGTAAAGCAAGTTTTAAATGGGTACAAAATGCTACAACTATAAAAATCGATACTTCTTTTCGTTCTTAAACTTAATGCATACAACTCTTGCTACAGCTTAATTTTAGTTTTGATACTATTGTATGCGTAGACCTAAGTTTTACCTAATGATGTCATAAAATAAAACTACACACTGTACCCGTCCGGATTAACCGGATGTCCGGACAAGCAGTGTCCGGATTAGCTGGACTCTAGTCTACTTGCCGAAATATGTGATCAAATAATATCACTTAAAAAATTGGGAATGTTCACCCTTCGAATTTCTTGTTCATTTTCACTTATGGATATCATTCTTATTTTGTAATTTTCATGTTTTCAGATGAAAACTTTAAAAATCATTAAGGATTTTTACATCATTTTAAAACAAATTATCTACCTAATAATGCCAGCTTTATTGTGAAGTTGTTACTTCTCTGAATTTCACAATATATTTAATAGCTCCTTGTGAAAAATATGTAATGACTTTTCTTAGCTAAAACACTGGTTAGAATTTGTATTTCTGGTCCAGTTATAAATTGACGCTTTATTACTTTCTGCCAATATAATTTATCCGATTCTGTGAATCAGGGTTCTATAGAAAACTGTATGCTGCACTATTATCTGATAAAAGGGGGAGAAAAGGGAAAAAACAGCTTTCAGACAACAAACTGAATGCTGGAAACTGATTTTAACACTTCAATCTTGCTTGGAACTCCAAAATTCGTAATGGAAATCAAATCTTGCTGCTTTTCTCTACAAACAAAATCGACAGAATTCCTAAAGCAGAAATTTAAAAGCACAGATTTCTGCATATGCATAAAAAAGGGGCAGGTTTTGGATTCAACCCCGAGAAAACGACACACAGCACTTTACCATCCCACCGAAATCCCTTAAGCGACACTTTTGGGGATATTTCGGTTAGATATGGCCACCGATTCTCAACCGTCTCCAGCTGTGGGAAAATGCCTCACATTTTCAGCAGTTTCTTCCCAGAAAATGCGAAATAAAAGCCACGGGACTGACGATTTTCATTCGACAATCTCCTTCCTTCCTTTCTAGAACGTAATCGGAAAGCGTTCGAAAGAGGGTGTTTTTTCCCTTTTTTTCTAAACATTCACCCAAAAATCACCTATTCGGTTTGGGGAATAGGATATACATGTAAATCTCTTTCTTTCCAGCGTTCTAAAAGAGGGGGAGCCTTAGGTAAACGCTGCCCACTTGGCTATTTCTGGAATAAAACATCGCCCTGCATTTTTGAGGTGGAAAATGCTTTTTGCTTTTTTTCCCTTTTGCTTTCCCTTGGTTGTCTGGGTGATAAAAGTAAACTTCTGTGCACTTTACTGTCTGGAGTTGCGTCATTACTCATGGTACTGATCGTTTTTGGATATCT
>BGPR01015608.1:0-28092 GCA_013235015.1 Araneus ventricosus | reverse complement strand
CCTAAAATTTTTGTATTCCATGCAAAATGAGGCTTTTAAAGAAACAATGGTTGGAAGGCTATGTCTTTGCACTTTCCGAAGAGAGTTGTTCGTATTCAGTTCCTGAATGATGCTGTGAAAGCCACGGTTTTCCAACATCTTAAGTTGCGATAGGTAATATTTTTAATAAAAGAGAAAAAAATTTTACAAGTGTGGCTTCAATAGGAGAAATTGTTTCAAATACGTATCCCCAGTATTTTGAATATTCGAAGATGAGATATTTAAAGTTAAAAAAAAAATCCCCGAAGTCAAAGGTTTGTTGCAAAATCATCTCAATAAAATACTCTGCAGAATTCTTTATGAAAAAGTACTTATGAGGGGAAAAATTGTCAAAATAGGTGAAGTTTGGGTCTATTTAAATGATTGCAAAAATAAAGGATCAATTTATTATCATCAAAGTGGAAAAAAATTCTTAAAAAATGGTTTAAAGAATATACAGAAAGTTTTTTCCAAGATATTTATGATTCTTTCTGGTTTCTCATGTAATGGCAAAATAAAAGAGAGTGGAGAAAAATGTCAAACTCATCTCCACATATTATCAGGAATATATTTTAAACCCAATTTCTAAATATGAAATATCTCTTTATCCACAATTCCATCAATCAGTAGAACTGCATGAAGACAAAGCAAGCAGGCATACATCACAATCCACTATTAATTTACTGGAAAAATAAATCAAGGAATGGTTATCAAGACTGTACCCATCTCTGCTTTTCCTGCTAAATCCATCCCAACTATCAATGTTTGTATCACCCATGAATTTTTGGAGATTTAAAAAGCACATTATCCTAATGTCGACCTACCTTTGCAGGCTTTGAAAAGCTGCTCAAGAGGAATGCAACAAAATACCTCTTCCGATACTAAAAAAGACATTATCATGGAAGTTACGATGTAGAAAGATTGATAAAAATAAGGCTTATCAAATTGATTATTTAAAATACAAAAAAATATGTAAAATAGTTCTGTAATTACATTTTAAAGAACCAAAAAAATGTGTAAACAGCCTCTGTAGATAAAAGTCTTTATGAAATGATATAGTCTTTTAACAGTCAATAAATAAAACTTTTAAAATAACAAAAAAGGAAGTATTTATCGTATGAAATTGGCTGGTGTAGTGAAATTTAAAAAGTCATTTTTTATCATATGTATATATATATTCTTTTTCTGTTCAGCTGTTAAAAATTATTACATTTGCAATTATTTTTTTCCCCAATGTGATTTTGAAACCTTTGCTTTCATAAAATAAAAAAGTAAATAATTTTAAATATGCATTCTCATCCACCGTAGGACAAAATCATTTTTTTCTAATTTTAATCGAAAAAAAAACATTTTCTTGAAAATTTTTACATACAGAAATCTTATAAAATTCCCATTGTATTAGGCTAAAGTAATAACAAGCATACTTGAATAACTTTCATATTTCTTAAGAAAATATGTTTGAAAAATCCTAAACTAACCAAAGGTAACCAGATTGGACACTTAAATCAATCATTTTACCTAATTGAATGCAAGACATATTAAAATCACAGTTTGATGTAGGATTTATTCATATAGCTGAGAACAATCGTTTGCTCATTCTTCAATGTCATACTTATTGCATTACATAAAAGCTAAAAATAATCAATTTATAATTGTATCAACTACCAGTGCGACACTTTATTATATTGTTGTTGTAACCTCTCTCTTCATATATTGATGGAATTCCAATGTAAAAAAAATTTTCAAACTCGGCTCAATAAATAAATGGAATTCCTACTCAAGAAAGAAAACTCAACTGCAACTATTAATAAAAAAAATCTTATATATTCTGTACAATAGTTTACAGAAAAATATTTCAAGATATTCTGACTAACAAATCTAGCTCTAAATACTCATGACACACTATAATCACATTTATAAACATGACAACAGGTTCAAGATATAAGAGTATATATATAAAAAAAAAAATAGCCATTTTATTTTTATAAATTAAAACCTTCCTATACACCAATACTATTAAAACAATTTTACCAATTAATAATAAAAATTATCACAAAATATTTTTATAAAATTGATCCAATTTAAATAAAAATTTTATAAAACGACTGCCAAAACTTTTAATCAGATGTAATACTATTCTATTATTTTCTAACCTTAAACAAAGTTTGATCTTGTCCTTTTTAAATTTTTACTAAATCTGCAATTTTTTCAAATATACTTTCTAATTTTAGTGCAACATTTAATACAATTTAATAAAAGAAAGGTATTAAACTATTTAAATTTATTTTGAAGTGTCTCTGTGAAAAGACTAGTAATATTTAAATCTGCAATGTATTTTTTTTTTCTTTCAGATATCTGAACTTTTACAGCTCTAAGAATATTTTGTCAAGAATCTAATCAATTACTTTATAAAACATAATTTAACATTTTCAGTGTCTTTCAAGTTCATTTAAATCAGAATTTTAATCAAGGTGATTATCCCAAGTATTTTCCACCAGATGTTATTTATTAAATTAGTGATCAATGACACTGAAGAAAGAATTGAAATCTTATACAATACTGCAAATTAACCAAGAGACAGTTCTAGAATAAAAATAATAAATATTTGGCTGTAAAATTATTTATAAAATTCTTTAGTTTTTAGATATGAATTAAGAAACACAGAACTTAGCTTAAATTTTTTTCTGGTTGCATAGTTAAAATATACAGAAACACAATAATTAACAAACTTTATGAATTGTCAAAAAATATTTTTATTATATACACACAATATTTACAAATTTTTCAACAGATGACACATTCAGCTTTAAACTCGTATATATACATACAACTTGTCGGTGCATTTAATTTACTGCAAACCAGAGATCTTAAAACTCTGGATGCAGGGGTGTGTCTTAACATAAAGTATATTTCATTTCACAACACTAATAAATAACATGTAAAAAAACCATATGTTGAAATTTAAAAAAAAAATTGTCATGAAATAAAATAATACATATGTTAACTTCGTTTTTTTCTTTCTCTCTTCCGAGAGAACTGGTGGTCTTGCTTTCACTGAGGGTTTCCAATATCCACTTCTTCGTTACAAACTGGAAAACCCACATGTCTTTTGAAATTAACACTATTAACAAATTTTATCACTAAATTACATTGATTTCGAACTTTTAAAATTCAAGCTCCTACTTTTTACTGAATGTCCAGGCATAGTTCATACATCCAGTTCAAACAGAATATATACGAAATCTATAAATGAAAAATAACAACTCATTAAAATTACGTAATAAAATTTCATTACTTAAAAACTACAAAAATAATACCCATATGTCATATATTAAATTTTACAAAAAATTTAAAGTTACAATGAGACAAAATTAAGCAAAATACACTGATTCCTAAATATACTATATGAATTTTGCACACAATGAATTAAGATAAGTGGATAATATTTTAAGAGATAAAATAAGTTAAATATATACTAAGCAACATTATAACTATTCTCCAAGAATTATTCAGACACACTTTAAAGGTTTAAATAAAACTGTTTCCCTCACATTTATAAAAAAAGATAATATAAGTTTCAATTCATAACAAAAGTTACAGCTTGTGCAAGAAACATTTTATAACAGGGAACCTTTCAGCAATGTCTTTAAGAACTGCTATCTTTTGAATTTATCATAATAGAAGTAATAAAGTAAGTACTAGTTTAAAAACAATCTTAGAAGAATTCAAATTTAGTAATAACATATAAATATCTTGTGTTTATTATTAAAAATTAATATATAATCTTGGGAGACTTAGCATTCAAAAAGAAAACATTGCTTTGTAATAACGTATAATTTTCTTCTGTCTATTATTAAAAATGAATATAATCTTAGGAGACTCGGCATTTTCAAAAAGAAAACAAAGTGTCCATAGTTTCAGCTTTTAATAAATGCTTTAAAACACATTACATGGATGACATTTTAAAACATTAATGAATTTTAAAAGCAGATTTTATTTTATGTGAAATGAAAGGTTAAATTTCTTTCAGAAACTGTTTTAAACATATACTTATGAAACATTTGTTAGTAAACAATCCTACTCGCAGCATTCGATTAAATTTTCATACATTTAACGATTCAACTTAGCTAACAAATAAAAACATTGTATTAGTGTAATGATTGTACAGCAATTTTAAAGTGAGTAAAAGCATTCGAAATTAGTATTATGAAGTAGCTTTAATATCTATATGAATCATTGAGCTAGGCTTATGAACATGCAGAGTTAAAACATATTCTAATGATTTAAGGGGAAAATAAATAAATATTTATACACTTACCTTTCTAAAATGCAAGATGACAATCGGTAAAATCTTTCTCCCGACACAACAATCATGGCGGACTTTTCCCCTTCTCAATTCCCTCGGCGCAGAATTTTCGTTCCCCGCACGCTCGGATTTCAGTCCAGACGGAATTCCAAACATGACGATCCGTTTGGCTCATTTCCTCAGATTTGATGGGTTTTTCCGTCTCGCGTTCCAAAAATCCGTGAAGTGAGTGGCCGCCTTAAAACGCCCCGTCTAGTTAACGCGCCAATTTCTGAGCTCGCTTTGTGACCTTCACCCCTTGAATGAACAGAGCAGAGCAACTGTTTAGTTGAATGTATGCGCTCTCCAGTAGAAACCCATGTACTTTACGATAGTTGTGCGATTCTTTAATCAAAAGACGATCGCTGTGGTTTTACGACTGTTTAGTTGCCGATCTATAAAGTTGCATGTATGCGCACTCTAACTTGAGCCCATGGTCTTTTAACATGCAACTAAACTGTTGCCCGATTAATAATTGCATGTATGCGCATAGCCTTACCGCTGGTGTCTTGAAAAGGTTGGAGAGCGGACCCAGGCATAGAGGAGGAGTGTATATTTCTCCTCTATGGACATAGGGGTTGTCCTCGACATCCGAACGAAGTTCCAAATTATGAGGTCCGTCCCAAAATAATCCTCGTGTCGCTTCAAAAGGGGACATTAATATAACTGAAACCAAACTTCGTTGTGCTAATGTCGTTGTTAGGTTCGCAATTCCATTGCTATAATTTCACTCATTTAATTAAATAAAGATTGTAGTTATGAACTAATTTAAAAACTAAAATTAATATCTAAATATATATATATAATTAAACTAATTTATTAACTACATTTTTATTAATAACATTCGCGATTTATAGTTGCTATATTATTTAATTTTTAATATTGGTTTCACTAATATTTTTTGATAATTAAGACGCTTTCAATTCAATAGTTTTAAATTGATACCTGAATTTCTCGTACATTCAAACTATACAAAGAATTTAAGTACTCTTTGCATATAGGATCGAGTATCCTTACGCAAAGTATCCTTTATTTTAGGGATACTTGACCCTAGGTGATTTCATGAAATACATTTATTTCATGACTAAATGAGATATCAGTCTAGCATTAGTACACTTCTCATTCTTATAAAAATATATCTTTTTATTCAAGAAATATAATAATTTTGTAGAAATATAAGAAAAATCAAAACTATGGTAAAATATCCCTAGTTTCCCTTAATCTCAGTAATTTCTATAACACTAATATAAAATAATTGCATATCATTAAAAATGTTTCGAATAGAGATCATAAAACAGAAATTTTATGAAAGAAGTGAGGTTATTGAACAAATCTCAAACCTATCTGAAATCAAAAATCTTGATCTTTCCAACGCTCTTGTTTAATTTTACTGTATCGATTACCATATTTTAAACATATCAAGTACAACGAAACCTCTCCACAGCGTCATCCTCCGTTCCAAGGAAAATTGACAGCTCTGAAGGGACTGCAAGTTTGGAAGTAACCCTTTAACTCCTAACTATTTGTCAGCGGATTCCTTGATCTGGTCTGACTCCGTCAGACTCGATTGGAGATTAGTAACAACAACAACTCCTAAATATATATGTGGTTTATAAACCACACTCGCAGTTAAAGGGTTGAACAAGACCTAATTCGTTATTTCGGATAAAGCGAATTTTAAAAACCATCTAAAAATACTTTATTCGATTTTATTTTTATGTTATTTTCATTTATTTATTTATTTGTGTAAAAAGACGCAATTTATGTGTGTCTATATCTTTCAGCCTTTGCGTGTTTTCCTTTTTTTTTCAATTTAATAAGTAAATCTCTTATTTTTTCGTCTGCAATTATTGAAGAATGGGCAATAATATCATCTTTTTCCTTAAAATCTGTTGAGATGAAATTTTCATTTGCCGATGGTCGCAACCCATATCAGTAGTTTCTTTGTCATAGTCCGAATCAGTGCCTGAAAGTTAAAAGGCGCACGTGAACTCTTGAACACCCCACCCTGATGGAGGCCGAAGTTCAGCTTCCACTCCATGCTGGGAAAGGAATGATTAATTTCCGTCGCCGGTTTTGAGATTTGTTAAAGTTTTTGCAATTGCTCTTCTTCCTTTCCTCTTAATAAAAGGTCCAAAGTCAGGAAGACAAAGGGAATATATTTCATTGAAATTGAGCGAGCGACTACTCCGGCCGCTCAGAGGGTTTTGAGTGGCTGTCCATAATAGTTATTTTAACATTATGTCTATGGACCGATAATTCCGTGCAGAACAAAACTAGCAGTACAGAGGGGGGACCACGTTGTCTTACTGCAATTCTCCAGTTTATTTCGTTATCCGTTAATTTGATCAATCAGCAGCCAAGTGAGAAGCTCCAAGATTGGTCCCCCGACCTATACTACTTAAACATCCATCAAGAATGCAGTACAAGTCGAATCCCTGTCAGACGGCAGCCAGCCTCCAATAAGAGCCAAGTCCTCTACTTCCTACTCCATTGATGACGCACTCCGGCAAATGACTTCCATGATATCTAATCTCACTCAAATGATGCAATCCTTCATGAATCAGATGATGGCCATGCTTTCAACTCTGACGAGTTCCCTCGAAATTCAGGCACAAGATGCCCCATCGAACTGAACCTTCTAATTTCTTCCAGGTTTTCTTTGCGGTGATCTCGACTTGAAACAGGGTAAAAGTGCTTCGGCACTACACCCGAGAAAATATGAACATCAGTCAATCAGTCAGATCAATCAACATCGGTTTCAGAATTACAAGAAGGCATTTGGAGAGAAAACTAACAATTTTGAATCACGTGAAATTACGACGTGCACATATCCGAATCTGAGTCAGCAGGCCTATGGTTTTGGCGAAGGGCTTCATCCAAATTTTATTCCGTGACAAACAAAAGATTTTTTAATTATTCATATTATGTAATTTTTTCACTTTTGTGGCAACAGCTGTGGTATTTTTTGAGATACTTAAGTTATGTTTATGAAAAAATGAAATGGTTGGTTGTCTTTTACACTGGCTTCCAAAAATTAAGATAAAATAAGACAAAATGCGATAACACCACCAAAAATAAGAAAATTTTCACAGAAATTACGCAGTAATGCTGCATCAGAAAATATACAAATTAGAAGCGGTGCTGTATTTCAATATTGTTGAGCACATGGCTGAATACAGGCTTTAAAAACATCTGAAGTTTCTACTAGAGTAGAAATTTATATTTATTTATAATTTTTTAGACACGAGTATTCAACATTATTTATCTAAAGAATTATGAGGGTGAGCCATTGGGCGAATAGAAGCGGATCAGATCCAATCACAAGCAGCAAGATGGTTTAATGTGGGACTTTCTATAATTCATAGACTATGGGCTGCATTTCTAAGAACAGAATCAGCTTCTAGAACGTACAGCAGAAGTGTCGTGAAGCTACTCCGCGCTCATTCCCAAAATTGCTCATGTATTTCAGAAATGTGTTTTTATGTTTTAAAATCTAGAAATGAATGCTGTAATATGTGGCATTATATTTCTGTGATTTTCTATATTTATGTTACACCATTCTAAGTGAATAATTGGAAAAAAAGGTTCAACTTCAATGCCCGATCGAAGTTCAAATTCTTCAGGTGAGACTAATCAGTATATGCAGAGAAATGTCCTCGGGTCTTCTTCGTCCAGTTTGATTGTAGATGCTCCTATTGAGACGGGAGGTATTTCACAGAGAAATCTGGCAGGAACCGAAATATAAGATATGATTTGTGACCCATTGATGCGTCGGGATTATTAATATAATAGCCCAGATCTCTCGGTAACGCTCTGACGTCACCATCAATAAAACTCTTCGAGACGTTAAACAGCATTATTTCATTGTTAGAAAACCTGAATTTCAGTAATTTTAAATTTAAAAGAGTAATTGTCGTTCTAATTTCAAATTTGATAGCTCTGAAATAGTGAAATAAAATTTGCTATCCACTGATATAAAATTTATCTTGCTATGATCAATAGTTCTCGAGGAATTTTAAATTATATTAATCATATATTTCAAATTAATTTCCGTTAGTTTTTTAATAGAAAGTAGTAAATCACGTCAGTGGTATATCATGAGCGTGATATAGTTTGAACGCCACGATGCATCTCATATTTAGTGCAATCGTGTTGATATAATTTGGTAATATTTTTTGGCAACGTTAAAATTTACACAAAGACATCTAAAGTACAAGGAAAATTGTTAAACAACGAAAAATACTTCACACGGAATGTTGTTTACCAAGAGGTTTTTTGAATAAATAATATGTAAATAAAAAATTTCCTGTCATAATATATATGTTTATTTTATTTGTTTTCAATCAATGCTAAACATTTCTCTCGCATATGTATCTATTTAAGCACGTCAGATTTGATGGGAAATCTCTCGAATGAAGAGGCAATTTGCACTCGTCATGCCACGACGGGTGTTTTCTAGTTTGTGAGAAATGTGTAACAACCAATCGCCATCATAAGATTAATTCAGTGTACTGTAAAATCTAAATAGTCGAAAATTTTTATTCGTAAGATAATGTAGCCATCAATTCCACTATTTTATTTGTATGTGGAATTAAATCTAATTTTAGGAAGTATTAAAAGTTTTCTTTTCTTATCTAGTATTTCTCGTATTTCAAAAGTTACTGAGTTGGGGATGTACCGTGGTGGCCACACGCGTTGTCCTTCGTCTCTGTGTTTCTTTCTGCACTTCGGTCTGAAGAAACTGTGGGCTGGCGTTTAGCTTTCTGGTGATACGGCTTTGGAGTGTTGTTGGAACATTTCTTTTGGTCAACTTACTTAAATATTAATAATAAAGAAAGAAAGAGAGAAAATTCTTAAGTCTAGGTGCATTAAAATTTAGCTCCAAAGTTTGAGAATGAATTAATTTTGATTATTTTTTTCCTTGTATAAAACTTCACTTTCAGTAGGATTTGCTGTAATGTTTTTTTTTATAAAAAAATCTTTTACTACGTATAAGATTTTTATTATTTTTGGACAGGGAAGGATATTACGTCGTGAAGCTACTCTGCGCTCATTTCCCAAAATTGATCGTGTATTTCAGAAATGTGTTTTTATGCTTTAAACTCTAGAAATGAATGTTATAATATGTGTATATTATATTTTTGCGATTTGCTATATTTATGTTATACCATTCTAAGTGAATAATTTTTTAAAAAAGGAGTAAACCCGGCCCACAATCGAACATGTCTGGCGTCTGGCATATCCACGTTGATTCAAAACAAGACGTGTCTGAACAAGTGGCATTTACTAACACACGTGCACCACTCTTCTTAGTTTTTACAAATACTCGTCCTTAAGCATGTGCAGTCAATGACTCCCTCATCCTACCGAATGTATAATACCATACAGAGCTCGACTGGCGGAAAAATACCTTCGTGAAGGATTGGCAAGCACATTCTCCGGACTTGAACCCAATTGAGAATATTTGGGATGCTCTAGGAAAACGTGATGCTGCACTTCACCCCCCCCCCTCGCCCTGCTACCTTTCAGTGTCTTCGAATTGTCTTGACACAGCAATGGGATGCCAGCTGAATTAACAAACACTATCATTTTGAACATAAAACATCGCAGCAGTGCCGTTAGGTCATCATACTCCAAACTAAGGCCTATCATGCACCGAACTCGGATATTATGTTTTTGGTATGTTTTTATGTTATGTATTTCAAGACAGGAAATAAACCTATTGTTTTTCATTTGTGCCTAATTTTTGAAGCACTGCTTGATTAATATTTTTATCAAATTTCATTGAATTCTAACAAATAGAAATTTCGTAATCACAATTTTTCAGATTTTTTTAAGTAATTTTTGGAGAAACTAGTATATTAGAATTAAATATTTAGTGTTATTTTCCATTTTTTTACCTAATGATATGCGGAGAAAATGGTGTGGTAGATCAGGCGACTATTGTTCGCTCTTATTCCAAGTCATGTGACTATCTTTCACCAAGTAACTATGTTTAGAACCAATACATTAATTTCAATTTAAATACGTGAAATAAAAAAAGAATTCATTCTAGCTAAAGTGCGAAAAAAATTCCAAAATTCTTGACTTTTTTGTGTTACTCGCAGCTGGTAAATGCTAAAATTAAAATAAGTATTTCATATTTATTTCTGTCCATCAAATACGTTACTGTGAATTCTGTAGCAGTCAGTAAACTGCTGGAAATAGTTTTTGAATAACAGCAGTTGCTATTTTTTAATCCTCCATTTCCTCTTCCGAAAATACAGCGGGTGATCAATTAACGAACAGATCGGTCAACGAACTGGAGTTCAGACTGCAAACATCTTACAGAACAAACGTAACCAGCGGGAGTGCTCTCTCCTTTACTTTCTCATAAACGTATACAATACAGCACCTTCTAATTTTTTCTCATTATAAGAACCTGCATCCCAGGAATTGTATCGCGGGGAGGCGGCTAAGTCCGCAAGCTGCAGTGCACCCCCCTTACCCACTTTCGTGTATAGAGACACAAAATGCTGGCTTTCTACAGGATATCCATAAATTATCTTTACAACTTTAGACTTGAATAACTTTGAAACAGTACTTGATAATAACAAACGGTTTTCAACATGCGACAAAGATAACTCATAAAGTTTTTTTTATTATTCTTTTCCAGGTGACGCAGATTTCACAAAAAATGTGGATGTGTATAGAGACACGAAATGACGGGCTTTCTACAGGATGTCCATAAATTGTCTTTACAACTTTAGACTTGAATAACTTTGAAACAGTACTTGATAATAACAAACGATTTTCAACATGTGACAAAGATAACTCATAAAGTTTTTTTTATTTTCCAGGTGACGCAGATTTGACGAAAAATGTGGATGCCACAAGAGAAAGTTCAGTGGTTCAATGGACCTCAAGACCTGAGAGACCTCCCTCTGTTTATGGAGAACACTGCCTGTTTCTATAAATGACGTATACTGTTCAGCAACGGATTCCGATACTACCACTTTTGGACGATTTTACATTGGAAAGGGGTGTTAGGCAATCAGTCAAATGAGCGCATTTCCGGAGTTCTTTGTTAGATCACGCTCAGTAAATTGTAAACATTACCCTTCCATTCTTCACTTTCCCCCTATTTTGATGCAAATAGCTCCGCCCGGCGCATGCGCAAAATCGCGGAGGGTTTCCAAATCCGTTGCTATACAGTACCAAGCCCGAATAATTGGTTGGGACTGTGGTTCCCTTCCGTATTGTGTCCGAAATTTTAGTCGCACTTGAGTATCGGACTTTGTCTCTATGAGCCAGGGTACACACTAAGCTTTCTCTTGTAGCCTCCACATTTTTCGTCAAATCTTCGTCACCTGGAAAACAAAAAAACTTTATGAGTTATCTTTGCCACATGTTGAAAACCATTCGTGAGTATCTAGTATAGTTTTGAAGTTATTAAAGTCTAAAGTTGTAAAGGTAATTTGTGGACACCCTGTAAAATCAAGAAAATTCATTAGCGAAAACAAAGAACTTTTTCGGCCTCCCTAGCCTTCAACTTTCCAGCGAGTTGAACTAAGTAGATCAATTACCGGACAGGGGGGGGGGGGCGGAAGAAAAAGAAAGGTATAACAACATCTAAAGAAAAGAAGACTATAGTTTAAGAGTTAAGTTATAGTTATAGTTAAGTTAGACTATTACGAACTAATAGTGTAAAAGTGAAAATGCCTGTGCTGTAAGATAGTGCATATATTTCCTTCTTTTTGTTTATTTTGCTTTTCTTTTTTTAAAAAAATAAAATTCCCGTGACTTGCCCATCAAACCGTTCGGTGACAGGTCTGGTCACGGGTACGGGGGCAGGGGGCGGCGTTCTGTATAATCAAGAAAACCGAGTATTATTTTGGATGTCTTCCTTTCGACTGATTAGATCCAAAATTGGTTTCACATATAAAATTTTGGTAACAAGACTAAGCAACAAATTTCATTTATCTAAGTCCTTGTGTTTTTGAGTCATCGCGTTCACCTACGCACGAATATGCATGCTTACAACAGTCAACCCTTTGACGGATTTGGTCCAAAATTCGTCGCAAATTTACAATTCTGATGATAAAACCATATACACAATTTTTACTATCTAGCTGTTTGTGTTTTTGAGTCATCGCGTTCACCTACGCGCGAATATGCAAGCCTACAGACAGTCAACCCTTTGACGGATTTGGTCCAAAATTCGACACAAATCTACAATTCTGATTATAAAACCATATACACAATTTTTACTATCTAGCTAATTGCGTTTTTGAGTCATCTTATACACATGAACAGACAGACAGAAATACTTCTCGAAGACGGATTTCGAAATTTACAAAACGACCGCATATCAAATTTCATCCATTTAGCTTAAGGCGTTTTTGAACTATCGTCACCACAGACCGACGAATCCTATTTGCTTTCTACTGTTATTTGTTGTTTCAGGCTGTGTAGTTTACCAGTGATTCATATCTCAGTACAGTGCTTATGGGCAATAGAAGCATATGGGCTCTTGAATAAATTCATATCGTTGGTCCTTTAGAATTTCAGCAAAATAGATGAACAAAATAGCAACGGATCTCAATGTTTATTATTAATACATATTATTACAAATATGTATATCACAATTTTTTTTTCTTGTAAAAAATGGAAAAAGTAATAAAAAATGACAAACAGTCGTAAAAAAAGAGAGCTGAAATTATTAATAAAGCTACATCAACGATTCCCAACCTAATGGCCGCGGCCCACTTGTGGCCCTCGGATGGCCAAGAAATCTTCAAGAGGCGTCACTTTTTTTTGCTTTATAAGCAATATATTTTATTTCTTTTACAATAAGCTTTACTAATTGCTGACATATAAATGCACATCGTCGTTCAGGCAAAAATCCCAAATTATAGTTTCGAGACGTGATAATTTTAAACTTAATTAATTTTGAGTCGTTACGATAAATTGAAAATTTTATCTCACATATTTCTAGCCCCTGCGATTGATCTACTGATGCTTAGATAACAGGTTTCTATCACGAATAAATTCAGTACAAATTCTAATTGACTGCAGTAGTCTGTCAAAATGTTTTTGTTAACTTTGTGACTTCTGCATGAAGGACAATGATATAATATATAAATGTATTATATGTGTTGGTGTTTTTTTACTTATACATTTAGTTCGTGGGCCGCAAAATATTTTTTATACGACAGGTGGTCCGCACAATCAAAACGTTGGGAACCGCTGAGCTACATCATATAGAACTTCTTCCATCAAGTCTTCTAAACGACGTTGTTCTTTTTTCGTAGCTTCCAACATTAGAGCAATTTACAGCAATATTTATTTCAAAGCAAATTCACTCCGCTGGAAAAACTGGCGCTTATACTGTTGGAACGCGTGCAAAAATTTAAAAGTTTGAACCTGGCAGTGCGAGTCACTTGTGCACCGTTTGGCCCAAACACTAAACAAATTCTTCACTGGCGGCACTGTGCACCAGTGTGTTGCCACTGCCGATAAATTATGCACTTCCTGTTTCATTTTATTTCATCATATTTTATCGTTTGGCAACTAGTTTTTTGTTTTGTCTAATGTCTAAAAAATGGAATACCAACTACGAACCATTTTTGCTATGCTTTTGAATCTAAATATTACGTTTCCTGTAAATAGCTATGCTTTTGTTCGTATCGTATATACTCAATGTTGTGCGTCTGAATAAAAAGGATTAAAATTTACGATTACGTTTACATTTACGACAAGTGATTCGCACATACCACGTTACATGAATTAGGTTTAAAAAAACATTAAAGGTAGTGAAACCTCTCTATAGCCACCACCCCCACTCCAAGGAAAATAGGCCGATCTGAAGGAATTCCGTGTCTGGAAGTACAACGTGCGTATTTAAATAAACCTTAATTAGGTATTTTTAATAAAGCGAATTTAAGGATCATCTAAAGAAAAAAGTACTTCGTTCTGGTTTTTTTAAAGAAAAAAAGCTTTATCTTTAAGCTTTAGTAAGCATGGACTCTTTTGAATGCCCCTCCCCAGTAGAAGCCGAAGTTCACATTTCTCTTCACATTGGGGAAAGGAATGATTAATTTCCACCTGATTTTCAGTGTTGTTTTTGAGTGTATGTATTTTCTGTTCTTTCTTCCCTTCCTTTTTTCTTAATAGAAGGTCCAGGGTCAGGAAGACGAAAGGAATGTATTGAAGTTCTACGGGCGATCCCCCCTCCCCAGCTTCTCAGAAGGGTTTGAGAGACCGCTCCTAGGCGTTATTTTAACATTTTGTCTGTGAGCCAAAACATTCGTACTGTAACGTCTTGCAGTTATGCTTAAAAGAACATTTACAGCTAAGTTAAATTTAACATAATTTATTGATAATACTTCTGGAGTAAATATAGAAAGTTATAAACAAATATCAAAATTCTAGGTTAATAATAACATAATAAAGTAAGCCCCAAGGCGGGGTGTCCATTAACTGGTAAAAGAATCAGCGGGTTTCGCTAAATTGTCCAAATCGGACCTTCGTGGAATGCGACCACCAGTCTGGCTGTCGGGATGTCATCTCCTCTTTAGTTGCTCAGTCCCGACCTTGTATCGCAACCAAGAAGAAAAAACCCTTAGTGTTCTCACGGGAACACACTTGTCTGCGTAAAAGCTACCTGTTCATGATTGTTGATTCCGTGCAATAGGTAGATGAAAGTTCTACTCCGCGTCCCAAAGTTCGGTAATGAAAGGCAGTAGCCCGTCAATAGAGGGGAGAGGATTCCAGGTGCTTGAAGAAACCGTCCGCACGAAAGGTAAGGGCAGATGTCCATTGTTCAGATGAATCTCAAAGTGACCAAGGCCCTGGGAACGCACACACACAGTCTTAAATCAATGTCAGCTGTCGGAGGAGGGCATACGTCACAGTACCAAACAAAAGCGGCCGTTCAGAGCGAAGGCCGCTTAGAGTAGTTTTACTGTATATGATCACTTTAAGTTACTTTCAGCAATTTGTCACAAAAAAGACGACCAGGGTACCAGCAATTTTATTAACATTACTGTGGCCAACGTGTTATGCTAGGAAGTGTCCGCTTATCTTCCCCATCGTTCAGTTTTGAAGCCTTTTTGTTTCATTTACTTCCAGATTATTTAAAATGCTTACTATCTATATATAAGGTTCTCTCGACCATTCGTGCTTTCTATAAATTGCTCTGGATACGGGGAATTAATTCTAACCATACAATATTGCAAGTTCATACATATTTAAGAAGGGCAGCAACTCATGACAAATAAATAGAAAGTTCAAAGTTAAAGTGAACCAAATTTGGGCGATTCAATTCTGAGAAAACAGATTTCAAAGTTGAATTTAAAATAGCAATGGACTTCTAATTGTTCCTATTGCATGGTGGATAGAAATTGAACTACGGACTTGAATCATTATTACACAGAAAATATAACTTTTCTACACTACTCAGCAGCTTCTGACAAATAAATAGAAAGTTAAAAGTTAAAGTGAGCCAAATTTGGGAGATTCAATTCTGAGAAAACAGATTTCAAAGTTGAATTTAAAATAGCAATGGACTTCTAATTGTTCCTGTTACATGGTGGATAGAAATTGAACTACGGACTTGAATCATTATTACACAGAAAATATAACATTTCTACATTATCCCGGCAATGTTAGTACAAAGTGGACAAAACAAGAACTTGGTTCACTTTAAATCCTCTATACGGCTTTCTTTCGACCATTAACGGGTTCTGTAAATTGCTCTGCATAGGGATACTTAATCATCCTAACCATCCAATATTATTGTTTGAAATGAGCATAAGCTTTCCTACAGAGTAACATCTAGCACAGACTCAACAACTGATACTACATTCTCTGCAATTTAAACATTATAACAACTAACAACTATTATCTTGCTGTATCGCAGACTAATTTCCCTTCATTAAAAAATACCGAACATACATTTTGATAACGACGTTATTACTACCCCCTCGCATCATAATAAGATGTTTTCACCGGTCATTTCTCTCAGACGTCAACTTTTCCTTGACCAGCAACCTCATGACCTTGATTCGGATGGGATCGCTATTGAATGTCAGGGTCGTCGACCCACAGACCCAGATACAGAATAAACGAACTCGAAAGACGGCCTCCTCGCTACGTGAAAGAACGTTCCTTTCCTGCACTCTGGTATTCCACAGGAGAAAGCACAGATTCAGTCTGAAATCTTAAAACTAGCGGTAATGACGTAGGTGGTAAGTGACTTTGTTTGCTTTCTTTTTCATTTACATCTATTAGAAATGAATCTGTTTTTGTGTGGGGGGTGTAATGGATGATGTTAATTTATTTTTTAATTATTTTTTTGTATATTTAACACTGACAGTTCTTTCTTTCATGTATATGATAAATAAGCTCTCACGGTAAGCTGTTTATTTTGGATATGTAAAAAACTTTTTATGCTTTTATTTTCTACTACAAAGTATCAACTTCATTTATCGAAATAAAAAAGAGTGCTTATGGCAAGCAATATAAGATTTATTTGTTTCTATCCATTGGCATTGCATTAATGATTTAATTTTTACAACATATCTACTAATAATAATTATGTGCGTGCGTGCGTGCGTGTGTGTGTGTGTGCGTTGACGCTCTACAGGGCATATCATTGAACGTAGATCTGCCAAATTTATCACAAAATACCTTGGAGGGTTGGTATGTGCATCTTGGAGTGATTATTTCGAGAATTTAATTAGAATTTCTATTAATCAAAAATCAAGAAAATATCAACATTTTTACTTGATATCTTCGTACAATATAACTGCACGAAATTTATTTTAGCATCATATGAAAATTCAAAATATTATCTCTTCAATAACACTAATTTAGTTTTCATACAATTTTTCCCCTAATTTTAAGAAATTTTTATAAATTTTTCAAATAAAATTTGCACAAATTTCTTCATCGTTGGAATCAAAGTCAAAATCAATTCATTCTTTCAACAAATCTCTGAATAACATGTTTTTCTATGTTGAAACTAACGAGACTGATCTCCTCACATCTATCTCGTATACTTACGCAATATGTCGCATTTACATACATAGCAGCATGCTAAAGTTTTAGGTTTGATTCGTCTGTCCTTATACAAATGAATTACAATACAAACACAAAAAATGAATTTAAATATCGTCGAAACGCGAGTGAGCATAAAATGCAGTAACTAAAACACTGAAAATTCCTGTTATAAAATATACTGAAAACATATTTTTTAACTTTATAAATGTCAGAGAAGACACTGAACAGAAATAAAAATGGTATCACTGAGAAGGTAATTATTTTGAATTTTGAAGTGGTGTAAAAATGTTATTATGCTTTAATATGCTCCGAAGTTGCTGAGGATAAATGATTAAAAATTTCTGCTAATTTTTAATTAAAATTAAAAAACCCTTTCCTGACGAGTACCTGTTACCCAAAAAGTAACTACCTGTCAAATTTTGTAGCTCTAGGACCAACTGTCTGCCTTGTAAAGCTTTTTGAACGATTTTTGCATCAGGCATATCTAAAATTGCCATACGTTCCGTTTTGACTTGAAAACGTCTTTCCGCTCGTTGCAGTGATAGTCGGTCGAACTTTCTTCTGTGACAAAATACCGTCAGATTTGAATCGCTAATACCCAAGTAGCACAAGTCGTTGGCATACAGTTGGCCCAACGTTGCCATCCACGGTTGGCCAATGGTACGGATTGTCACTCTGTCTTACGGTTACCCAACCAACCATTCCCCAACGTTGGCTCAACTGAGTTGCTAACTGTTGGGCCAACCAAGTTTTGTATATGAACCTACGATGGCCCAACCAAGTTTTCCTATGTGAACCTACTAGGGCCCAACCATGTTTTCCTATATGAACCTACGATGGCCCAACTAAGTTTTCCTATATGAACCTACGATGGCCCAATCAAAGTTTTCTTATTTTTTAGGTCTATAATACACCTACATTTTCAAGGGGAAAAAAATAGAATTTTGAAATGCGGGAATTTTGGAAATTTTGGTGGGAAGCAACTATTTTGACAATATTTACATGACTATTAAACTGGTTACTGGAAGATTACTTTTCCTTTTTTTTATGAAATTATACATGTATACAAATATATATGAATACTATATTTTTGTGGATAACTTGTAGAAGTTAAATAAACACTATGCAGTTTTGGTGTTTAGAGGATGGAAATAGAATCTGCATTAATATTTTTTATTAGCGTTATTTAAAAACAAATTCAACCAAAAGCAGTCTGACCATTTCACATTATCAGGGAACATCAACATGCCTTAGCATATTGTCTGTAAACTAAAATTATCATTAGACGACTAAAATATTACATATTCCACTAATGAAATTCCATCCTACATAACGTTTTATATTAAACAGTACTGTTACCACTTTAATGTAGCATAAAGCATTTTAACAAAACAATTCAAATCACATACTTTAACATGATAAAAGTCAAAACAATGTTTTGCTTCAAAATGAAGTTTGAAATTTTCAGCTATTTATAGTAACAAATTTATAATACAGTGAAACCTCTTCGAACGGCCACCCCTCTTAACGGCCAATTTTTCGTGGCACGGATTTTTCGGCCCATAGACATAATGTTAAAATAACCCCTAGCAACGGCCACCCAACCCCTCTGAACGGCCGCCGGGTGGGTTCGCCCATCCCATTTAACAAACGCATCGAGTAGAGATTTACTTTTTAAACTGAAAAACGAACTTGAAAAAATTGTTTTTTCCCGAGAAAGTTAAAAACTTAAAACAGTCACAAATTGTATCCTTTTTTCAAAAAATGTAAAAAATTATTAAAGAAAGTACTATTTTCTCTTTAGATAAATCTCAAACTTCATTTTAAATAAGAAATATGTGTCAGACTTGTTTATATTATGTATTATAGCAATTATCTTGTAATTGTAACGAAAACCCTTCAGAGCGGCCAGTTTTTCTCGGAACGGAAGGGTGGCCGCTCAGAGAGGTTTCACTGTATGTGACATTATACACAATTATTAAGATTGGGTCATTTCTATTTCTGTAAATAATCCGAACATAAAATACGAACAAATTTCAAAATTCTCTCCCCCTCTCCTAGTCTTACACCACATGTTAAAACATTACTCTTAGTGTACATGTTATATTTTAGGTATCCTTGCGGCAGTATTCCGCCTCTTCAATCTTTGCATCATAAAATTTTAACTGCTTCTGTGGAAACCCACACCTTCATTTAATGGAATCATGTTCCCTCAGTCACGACTGATTTGGATAATCAGTACTATACCATGTCAATTGTTGAACAAGAATTATAATTTTCCCTAATGAATACTTTTTTTTCATAGTACATTAATTGGAATCTAAAGTGTTAGGGAAGAAAAGCTATGTGAAAAAAGAAATGACATTTGTCAACTTTAACAGTTTTCGTTTCATTTTAGAAGTAAAATAATTAAATACATGTTACTTCGATATATACAAAATACTTATTGAAAAAATGTTCATTTGCAATAGCTTTAAACTCAATACTTCGAGAACAAATTTAATAATTTAAAATTCATACTTCATGTTTAGGACATATATATTAAAATATAGATACTAAAGAGTCACTTATAAACATAATCATATCATGAATTTAAAAATAAATATTAATTATGCCCAGTAAACTATAAGATGTGTAAAAGCACTCTTCTTTATATAAAAAAAACCTTAACTTAAGAAAAGTTGGAAATAAAATCACAAACAATTAAACACATACATACATTTTATTTATCAGCAAATTAACATTACAATTTATCAACAATTTGAAAAGAAATAAAATGGTACTGAAAGTTACAAAACAAAAAAGCATCTTAATTTATTTTCTTGCATTTACATTACAAAAATTATTTTTACCAATGGTTTTGTTTAAACTGTACTGTAAACATACTTTGATATTTAGTGCTAAACAAAATTGGATGATGCCTTTTAAGTATTGGATTATGACTCTGCACTTTTTTAGAATTTTTTTAAAAATATAGTGTAGTAAAATAGTTGTTATTTTATAAAAAAATACAACATTAAGAAGATAACTGTCAGAAAAGGAAGATAAAATTATAACATCCAAAAAATTACATATTTTTCATTCCGAGATATCTTCCTCCATCTCGATTTTGCAGAATCGGAACCAATTTGTCATCACTCCATAAATTTCGTCAGTGGCATTAGCTGTATTTCTCTGAACAGTTTCTAAAATAAACATCACACAATTAAAACCTTTGTCCTGTGATATTAACATATACAAACCAAAATAAAATAATTTTGTTTTCTTTTACTTTTCGATAACAGAATAAAAAAGCTGAGTTTTAACCACATTCCCTGGAATTTTAATAATATTACATTTGTACATAGACCGAAGCCTAGGAGTAATTTCAAAATATAACTTATTTAGTTTGATATTACAAATTAATTTACATTTTAGTGATTCAGCTTTAAAAAAATTAATAACAAATAACATCCAGAATTTATTTGACTACAGCTTTGAAATAAATTAAATACATGGTTTCTGCACAGACAATCTGGAATAGTTTACGGTTTTAACAAGTGACATATATATATTTATTACCCATATCTCATATATTTATTATATTTTGGCTAGTCTACTTCAATAACTTTTTTCAATACATTAAGACAAATGGTCGACAAACCGCGGCTAGCAAGTAGCATGCAGCTCTTTAGCCACTTGAGTGCTGCACTGCCTGTCAACATCATCAAAGAGAAGTGCTTAATGAAGACCTCTAGCTTAAAGCTAGAGTAATTGAAACACTTATAAAATAATAAAGCAAATAACAGTTACTATAAATTAATTAATAAATACAACTTTACAAAATAATTTTTTAATAATTGAAAAACAAATTTTCCTCAAAATTTATTATACATCGACTTGAACCTGAAAATTTAGACTAGCTTAGATGCAAATAAAAAATATTGTGAAGTTTGAGTTGTATATTTTAGATTTATGTAGGCTATATTGATACAAACATGGAGACTAAATATTAATTTAAAATGAATGTAAAAATAATGCTGAAATATAAATTTCGACACATTTAACTAATTATGCGTTCAAAAATTTACATACTTTAAATACAATATAAGTATTATAACACTTGAAAAAAATATGCTTTTATGAAAATAACTCAAATATTTTGCATATAGAACCAAAAGAAATATTATCAGAACATTGAGAGGCAGGGAGAAACCATGTACCATTAGTGCCCAGTGTCGTATAAATACGACGAGAGAAAATGCTTAAAATAATGCTTTTAGTGAAGAAAATAGAAACAAATCTAGAAATACATGTTTTTTTTTCACAAATATAAATTATAAGGGACGTCAGGCACTAATGGGTTAATCGGAGCATATTATTATATACTGTCCTTGTACTAGTTTTTCCACCACTACCTTTTAAGCTCCAATATGTAACTTTAACTATACTACCTGGAATAATCTTTGTAATCGTCAAATTAAATTTACCATCTGCAATATAGAAAAAATAAAAATGCTTTAATCATTGTAATTAAGATCACATGTTTATGAGATATTGCTAATACAAATTTAATTGCTTAAATATCTTAAAGACACACTTATTACATAAATTTTACATTTGTTTACACGTTTGTTTTTAATTGCTATGGGCCTTGAAAATACTTAAACACACTATTTTAAGTTATCTTAAACTCCAACTTCAATCAAATAGTACGACGGTAGAAGAATAAAAAAAATTCAATACATAAAATAATAAAGATCCCTGAAAACAGATTTTTATTAGTACTAAAATTTGACAAATTGGTAATTACTTACCAAAGCCTTATATCTTCAAGGCATTCTTCAAGCCTGTGACATCTTCTATAGAATCACAGGGAATCTTTATTTCAGATGGCATTTGAACAAATGCAGATGAATGAGATCACTTTCTCTAAAATTTTAAAATAGTGTTAGCTGTTTTGGTTAAATTTCACAATTTATCGAAAAGAACAATTAATTTTTCAAACATTATGTTTTCATTGCACAATAGCGAAAAACTTTTTAAAGTAACTTGTTTCAAAACATTTGCTTCAAACATAGGCAGATACCTTAAAATATTATCGAATAAATAAGATTAATTTTCGATTACCCCGTGGCGGTATTCTTCAGCAATCAGAAAAGAAATTACAATAGCAAATCCATAATTTTAGTTTGAAAAATTATTTGAAATAAATAAAAATAAGTTTAATCATGAAATTTAATTAAAAATATTATAGAAATGAATAACTGAACTTACCAGATATTGCTAAAATCCAACCACCACATGAGCGAGTCTGCGGAATGTTTACCGGTTTTTTTGTTTACCGGTACAGTTGCGGTTGTATTTTACGGTACGCTTATTGTTATTTATCCCAACGTAAAAACTATGTTGGACCAATGTTGTTGTTGCCAACCACATAAGCTGAGATTGGATTTTTGTTGGCTAATTGTTGGCAAAACTACACACTGTTTGCCGTCAATGCCGACCATTTCCCAACGTTGGCCAACAAACTGTGCTACTAGGGAACTAGGAGACAAAAAAATGCGAAAAGGATGGTTGACCACACAACGGATAGATCATATCTGTAAGAGTTTGGCGCATAGTATTCGTTTTGCCTGTGACGTCATCGTACCAGTGTAGGCACATGCGCGTGATTGTTATGAATTATCTTTATGTAAGGTTATACATAAGTGTAGCGTGGAATCGCGTTTAGCTAGGAGGTTGATTCTGGTGCCATTTTAAACAGCTCGAGGAGTATTACTAGGAACCAAAGTGAGACAATAAAAATATTTATCAAAATATAAGTAAAATTCGGTATTAAATTTAAAATTTCAAACTCCGAATATTTTTTTATTATAACATGCAGAGTTTCCTTTTGAGTTGTACGAAACTTACAGAATACTTGACAATACGTAAAAGAAACATTGTATTTAAATTTGAATTCAAAGTTTGAGTAATACGGGAAACATGAGCATTTGTAGTAAATAATGTTTTACTGCGCATACGCGAAATGCAGTTCTATATACTATCAACAGATGTCGCCATCAAAAGCTACTACGAATTATACGAACTTTCGTATAATTATTGAATATATTTTATGCCTGCGCGGCTCTAACACACCCGTAGAAAGGATCTTTTCTCTTACGAATAAATTATGGACGAGCGAAAACAACACAGTTGCGAGTCGCAATTCTTAAAGCAATGTCGCAATTGCTTGCCAATAATTTGAATTATACGAACTTTCGTATAATTATTGAATATATTTTATGCTTGCGCGGCTCTAGCGCACCCGCAGAGAGGATCTTTTCTCTTACGAATAAATTATGGACGAGCGAAAAAAACACAGTTGCAAGTCTCAATTCTTAAAGCAATGTCGCGATTCTTAAAGAGATAATTTGAGGACGATCATTAAGCTTTATACGGAAGGGATATTGCTTCCTTACACAATGCTGCTATTAGAGTGGAAAGAAATAGGGATCAATAAGAAATAGGTTTAAAGTGCTGTTAATATTTTAAGCTGCTTCTTTACGATGCAGGCTGATTTCAGAGAGAAATTGAACTTTTGATCTAGATTTTTCCTTTGCAATACTTTTTAATTAATTACAATGGAGGTGAATGGAATGCGGAATAAAATAAGCTTTTCTCCGTTTTTTCCTGCATATGCAGTTTTTTGATAGGGAGATTTAGATGTTGAAAAAAGGATGCTTTAATTAGGGTGTCCTCTCCATTCGTGACCCACTATCTAATTTCCATACCATTAAAAATAGGATATCTCCAGTTGGAAAATGGCTTTAAGAATTATTCTAAAGTTAAAGGGATATACGACTGTAAAACCTCGAAAATTTTCGATTTTATGAAAAAAATATACAGGGTGTCCACACTTATCGTGATCAATAGCTAATTTCTAATCCGCTAGAGATAGACCTATAGTTCCAATTGGAAAAATGCTATAAATGAAGGGAAAAAGTATAATATATGTTTTTTGAGTCACTAAATATATTTCTGCAAAAAATACGAATTCTAACTTTTTATTCGGTCCCCCGGTCCTATCTGTCATATTTGGTAAAATATTCTTGGCATTCTAACATTTTAACCAAAAAATGTCCCACTTTTCTGCGACTAAAACTGAGCGAGTTCTGGAGCTGCAATTTTCATTATTTTTAACCAATCAGCGGCCTCGTCGAGCAAGTGCTGCGCATTGATTGGTGGATCGTCTTCAAGGCGGCTATTGAAATGGTGTAAAGTGGTCTAAGTCAGCGATATTCAAAGCTTCATAGCTCGGTCAGTTTTAGTCAGACAAGAATGGGACTTTTTTTGTTTAAAATATTAGAGTGTCAAAAATATTTTACTAAATATGACTGATAGGACCGGGGGACAGTATGAAAAGTTAGAGTTCGTATTTTTTTCAGAAAGATATTTAGTGACTCAAAAAACATACATTATAATTTTTCTCTTCATTTAAAGCATTTTTTCCAATTGGAACTATATGCCTATCCCTTTAGCTAGTTTCTAACCGTTGGTTTAGAAACCAGCTATTGTTCAAGATAAGTGTGGACACCCTGTATATTATTTCCCTGTCTTTTCTGAACACTTTGAAACAATCCACGTAAAAAAATTAATATAATTATGAAAGTT
Organism: Araneus ventricosus; assembly: GCA_013235015.1. NCBI lineage: Eukaryota > Metazoa > Arthropoda > Arachnida > Araneae > Araneidae > Araneus > Araneus ventricosus. The sequence goes on along the minus strand of BGPR01015608.1, from coordinate 3,047 downwards.
ATGAAGGAAAATGTATCAGCTCTTCAACGTAAACATTGAATATGGCCATATCTTTAAAGCGCTATATCTCAAAATGTGTTTTTTTGACATTGCGCGCGCGATATCTCAAGAACTATTGAATATTTTTACATAAAACTTTTACTGAATATGTATTGTGCTATGCTCTACAAATTGGACCACAGTTTTGTACATGTTTTCTCCAAAGAAGTTTTTTGGGGGGTTAGAAATGTTGAAATTTTAACATTTTTATTTTAAATTGGTATATAGAACAGAAATTAAATTGAAATGTTAATCAATTGAGGTTCAGTTTCTTAAACAGACTGTTTGGATTACTTACATATCCAAAATATTGTGTTTAGACCAATATTTTATCCTCAATCATGCGCGCAAGGTGACCTTCTCATTTTTTTCTCCAAAAATTATACCATATTTGTTATTCTATCAAATAAATACAAATCAATATTAAGATTTGAAAATGTGTGTACAATAACAGAAAGAACAGATATTTTTATAGAAAAAAGTTAGTTTTTGAGATGTTTCGTTTTAGAAATATAATGTATCAAATTTGACAGTTTTTTCCCCATTCTTCGGAGGTTTAAAGGGCGTATGTCCCTTTAAGTCCCTTTGCAATATTCTTTGGAAAACTAAATTTCAGTAGCTACGCATGATATTTTGTGCACAGTAAAATTGGCTCGAAGTTTAACATAATTTATAACAACGAATCTTGGACTGAAACACTAAAAATGTAAAATAAATCAACGCTGTTACTTTTCATTGTACATTTTTGTACAAATTATCTCGATGGTATCCGCGTTCACAAACCAGCGGGAGTGGTCTCCCCTAAACTTTCTCATATACTTTTCCCAAGAAGGTGCTGTTTCCCTTCCCTCCGCGTGGATAAAAAAATTCGAACCTACTGCAACCCAGAATCCAATGACTATCAGAAGGTTTCTCGTTGTAGATTATAGTGATTGTAAAATATTTACGTAAAGAATCAAATTCAAAGAGATGCGTACCGATTAAAACGCATCTAATCACACACTTCCACTCTTGCCAACTCAAGGACAAAGTGACGTAATCCTTTGGCGTGCACAGCCATTGCTACCAGAGATTGCTACCAGTACTAATGCGCATGGAGTTCGTTTCAAAAGTGAACAAGTATGCGATTATACAGACCGACAGACAGTCAACCCGTTGACGGATTTGGCCCAAAATTTGATACGGACCTACATTCATGACGATAAAACTGTGTATCAAATTTTATCCATCTAGCTATTCAAGTTTTTGAGTTATAGTGTTCGCATGACCGCGGACAGACAGACAGGCAGACTTCCCGTAGACGGATTTTGTCCAAAATTTGATAGAAACCTACAAATTCTGTTTAAAGACCACATACCAAATTTCATCCCCGTAGCTCTACTAGTTTTCGAGTTATCGTGCTCACAGACAGACACAATTCCAAAATTGTGTTTTTCGGACTCGGGGAGGTCTAAAACGTGGAGATTCGTCAAAATCTCGAGTTCGAATTTTTTGACGATTACAATACTTTCTCTTTGTATACTTCGTATACGAGAAAGTAAAAATGTGGCATATTACTTAGAATGCTGTGGGTCATTCAAAAATTTTAAGCAAAATTAAGGGTAAGTCAGGTATACGATAACAAGTCAACTTTACAATAGAATTTGGTTTTATTACTGTGTCATAAAACTCTGGTTATAGAGTCAATGAATACTCACTTTGACAATGCGAGTAGAAAACTACAAAACACCTTAGTCAGTTTCGTTTAATTTAGTTATATTATCATCCCGTTTTGAAGCAGCAAGAGGACGGACCTCGTAATTTTAAACCGTGGTCGGCATCTATCGGCATGACATCTTAGCTGGCAGCTTCCTCTCGAAACTTCCGCAGCACACCAAAAGAACAAGAGGCCTTAAAAATCGGTGAATGGCATACTCATTGTCTAAATTCTTAAAAACCTGAATTTTAAAAAAATTGATTTTAAAATATTTTTTGACTTTCATTTTTTGAGTAAAACATAGGAAAAAATACTTTAAAAAAATCCTATTTTGTTTTATGTTGTTCTATGATGTTTTGTTTAGCTTGTTTAAAAGCAGTTTGTTACCACCTGACAACACTGGCCTTTATTTCAGAAAATTTCTGTGATAAAATTCTACAATAATAAACACAGGTGAATCTTAATAACTATAATACGTATAAGTAATTTAATTCAACATTGCTGAATAACATATGGAAATCAATATCATTCATAGAAAGTCAAATCAAAGATAAACTCAAAGGGAATCGAAAAAACTAGTCCATTTTTCCAAGAGCTAAGGACTTCGAAATGGATTCAAAATAATAATTGGGAAATTTTCTGTAAGAAGCTTGCATTACGCCAAATATAGCTTCTCTTAGCCCGAAATTTCCCAGCAAAAGACAAAGGATATCTGTACGTCAAAAAGCATTATTTTAAAGGAAAGAGAAAAACCAAACACAAACATAAAAACGCTGATAAGATTGATTTAAAAATATTAGCTATCTGGCTTTTGAAAGTAGCCATTATAAAAATAAACTTACCCCATGTCCATAATAGAGGGAAAAAAAAGAAAAAAAAATTCCTCACGCTGCCACAATCGCACTCTAACTTTCTTTTAAAAAAAGGAATCAGCAAATTTTTTACAAGCTGCCACAATTCCCTTTTGTCGTGAGTCTTCGACTCATGGACTTTGCTTTATATCCTGGACCATGTCGAATTAGAGCCACCATAACAATTTAGTTACGTTTTGACCTACAATTTTCATTTGCTTCAAACCACTTTATATATATTCTTTATTTCAGATTGCAATGGTTCCTTCGAAATCTCCGATGGCTTACCACAGAATTGTTGCTGTCTTTTTCGTCGCACTCCTAGTCCATTCTGTTACGCCATACACATGGGGAGAAGGCTACCGGCATCCGATCTACTACAGACGCTTCGGATTCCCGTCCAGACCACTGAAGCACGGACCTACCCCAAAGTTCGATAAGGACGTCAAGGACAGGATATT